>JBBHKE010002031.1:30934-92985 GCA_037447655.1 Zygnema cylindricum | reverse complement strand
TCGCGCCATCTCCGAGGATTACAGGAGCGAATTTCGGACATACCACGTGTCGACATTTAGGCCATGTCGTACAGTGTCCGTACAGAAAGTACACCGGCAGCTGTACTTTTGTGTACGGAACTGTAATCTGATTGGTTCCGTTCATCAGTAGATAGAGTGTGTGAGAGAGATAGGACTTAGAAAAATTAGGAGATAGGACCATCTCTCCTAGAGAGCTTCTGTACAAAAGGTCAACTTTGACCCCTCCATAACTTACTGCTCAGGGGAGCAAATTCAGAGATTCTTTTTGCTATCGACTCTAGGGAGTCTTGCCTTCACAAGGGTGAAGTTGGTCAGAGTTATTGTCTGCCAGGGTGGCATCTATTTTTGATGAAACACAAAGATGTCAGGGTTATCCTAGAGGCTTCTTGGAAGCTGTCCACTCTGAGGACTTATGGAGGTCTCAGAGTTTCACGGCCTTTGTCACCCTTGATGTAGCGCCACGTGGCCCCAAAGTCCAGTTGACAAAACGACGTCAACTTATCCAAATCAAACCGTACCGTACCCACGTACTTCGTCATAAATATCGCCTGGTGAAATAAAGGTACACCTGTCCCAAAAACATTCATTGTACCTTCTCGGTTTGGGGAGTCGTTCACTTCCGCCATTATTTGTACGGAAAACCTTTCACACTCCTACTTGACCATCAGCCCTTACATTGGTTGATGACGAACGATAAGCTTTCCGAGAAGCTAGCCCGATGGGCTTTAATCTTACAAGAATATGACGTTGAAATAATTCACCGACCCGGACTGCTTAGTCTAAACACAGACGGAATTTCCCAAAATCCTTTGCCTCGAATGACAGATAACGGAGTTCGACAAGATTTCGATGACGACGATGTTCGCGTCATGTCAATGGATTCTTATTTTACTTATTGCTTGGCCTCCATTTCAAACCATGGTCCCGCCACATATCCTTCGCGTGATGGGCCTCTCATTCTTTTCCTATCCTCCCTGACCTTCAGGTCCGGCATTACCTCTGACAAAGAAGACAGAGTGAAAAAGAGGGCCAAAATTTACCTTTGGCTCGGGGGATCTTTAGTTCGGTTGTTGGCAGACGGAAGCCATAAGCACCGAGCGTCTTTATCTCATTGAGCAGATTCACACCGAGCTTGGTCACTACGGTACCAAGCGAACGTTAAGTCATGTTCAGGCACAATATTGGTGGTCAGGAATGCATGCTTATGTCGCTGCTATTCTACAGAAGTGTGCCACATGTGACCGTCTCTGAACTTCTTTCTCTAATCGGCAGACTACGCTGCAACCTCTTCCCATTAAGGGTTTATTCTACCGATGGTCGGTCGATCTGGCCGAACCTTTCCCCATCTCACATAGAGGGAAACAATACATCATGATTATGATCAAAAATTTCAGTAGGTGGGTAGAAGTCGTAGCCCTGCCTCACAAGACAGCTAAGTTAACCACCGCAGCTTTTAAGGAACATGTCTTTATGAGATACGGTGCCCCAGCCGAGGTCCTTACAGATCAAGGAACAAAATTTCGGGGGGAATTTCAAGAGATGCTTGATGAGGCTCTCATCGATCATTGCCGTACTAGTCGGGATCACCCCCAGGCTGATGGCCTGGCTGAACGCGCAGTCCAGACATTTAAGCGTGCCTTGCGTAAGCATTTCTTAGAAAAACACATTTCGGTTTGGGACGAGTCCCTCGGTTACATTACCATGGGATATATCGCATGTCGGCCCAGGCTAGTCTGGCTAATTTCAACCCGTATTATGTTTTATTTGGGTGACAACCGTTGCTCGGTTGCAATATTCAGAAGGCTACAAGCTTTCCACTTTCGATGATTTCTAACACTATTTTTTTGGAAGAACTCACTCGTCGTGCTTTGTTTTTTGCCCGTGAAATGCTGATGGCTTTTGATAACCTGCAGATTGCCCAGCATCGAGACACACTTCGGTTTGCCACCACTCGAAGCGGCAGTTACAGGCCGCAACAGAAATCCTATCGGGTGGGAGATTATGTTTATCTTTGCAGGCAATCTTGGGACACTTTGGACACTGATGTTTCTGCACACATCCTTCGGATCATCGAGGTGGATCTTAAACGGAATGTTGGGATTACAAGGAGCGGACACCCGGACTTTTCGAGAGCACTCCAAGAATTGTGCTCCATGTTACTTACTAGATTTGTTGCAAGATATGGATTTTATGCGGATGCCGACTACGGAGGCGACGTTTGCTTTGCCCGGTGTGGGATTTCTTCCATAGATCTTGCCGTTGGAGGCATTGGTTAGCTCTTTTGTGGATTGTGCCGCTTTAGATCTGCACCTGGGAGTGCTTGGATAGAAAGTTATTTGCCTTTATAGATTTGGCCCTTCGGCCTTGTCCCATTGTTTGCAGGGTAGAAGGTTTTGGTAATACGGCTTCTTGATAGATCTAGCCACCGAGGCCCTGTTAGAGGTTGTTTGGCTGATTGGACAGAGAGTGGTGTGGCCTGGCATTTGAAGGATATCGGACGGATCGATTTTGTTATCTGGTCATCATTTGGTGTTATCATTTTTTATGCCCACCGATTGGGATAATCTCGATTATCCTGTCAGAACCACCCAATCGTCGGCCTCGTTTAGGCCCACAGAGTCAGGACCATCAGATTTACCTAGTCTTTTGGACCATCATTTCCCTAATATCGCCGGTCAAATTTCCTTTTCGGTTCGATCTACCCTCACCTCAGTATCTTCCTTATCATCAGTCTCATCCACATTTTCGAGGAGGAATCTGACCACGATTCCCTTGACCGGTCAGATTCCAATTCATTATCTTTTTGGTTTCCACAAATTACAAATTCATTATTATCCCTAATCATTCCATTATTGGAAATGACTTCCACATCTGAGGGAGGGGGTCGCCTTCATTTTTGTTGTTCAGGAATGAAAGACACCATGACTTTATTGCATTTTCAAATGCTATTCGATACCGAAATGCGTGATCTTCCATTTCGGTATCAAGATCGGTTTGACCTACGGGTCGCTTTCTCTCTTTTAGGCCCTTACCTTCGCGGTTCAACCTTTACTCTTTATTCCCGCAAGTATGATTCCGTACTTGCGATAACACAGTTTTCTCCAACGTTCGCTAGGGGTCCTGCTATTATAGGACAACCAAAAATTTCTTATCAACCGGCTATCCCGGAAGTCCTTGATCTCAACGACGATGTTATTACAGCAGCAGTTGCGGAAATACCGCAACAGTTTGCTATAGCCGCACCTGCTGGAATCTCAGCACGACCAGCGATGACGATCCTTATACTGGATCAGCTCTCTGTCATGTTTGAAATGTTGCAAGCGGAATACCGTATGCAAAACCCTGACCAAATTCGTGAGTTAATGAACATCGAACGGAAGTCAGGAGAGACTGCCCCTGCCATGCGTGCTCGTATGAAAGCTCTTTGTGAAGCATTGCCGGACTTCATGTCGGATGCTGAAGTTGTCCAGAAATTTGTAGGACAGTTTTCGAGTCAGTCTAAGAAATTTATTCTGAGTCACCTGACTCAAACGTTCGGCTTGAAGTTCACTTTCGACCAAGCCGTCCAGCATGCTGTGGAATACGAAATGCAAAATTGTTGGTGGGAAGCACATGACCGTCCTAAAGCGGTCCCGAAAGAACCGATTGTTCCACCATGGAACAATCCTCGTCTTCAGAACCGACCTTCTAAAGTCCCGGCCATGGGAACCCCACCTGTTGCTCCCGGAAACCGATTATGTTTTCGATGTGGGAAGACGGGGCATGATGCCCGAATGTGTCTAGACAAAACCGTTACCTGTACACATTGCAAGCAAACCTGACACTATGTCCAACGTTGTCATATAAAGAACCCGGAATTTTCCTATCAAAACCAAATTAAAAATGGTGGCATTCCCGCTTGATCCGCAAAACCGGTTCAACCGGTTAAAGAACGGGAGAAGGACACCACTCCACCTAGGGTATCTCGAAAAGAGAGAGAGCGTTTAGAAATACAAGAGCAAATGGCGGCTATGATGAAGGAACAATTTGCAACCTTCATGACTCAAATGAAGCCACAATTTACAGGGATGGCTCGCACTGTTGTACACATGCCAACGCACATGCCCACGTTGGCAGGTCGAATCTTACGAGATTCCACCATCCAACAACGAGAGGCTACGTTCGACAAAGGTTCGACCGATCACAGCCGTGACGGTAAAACTCCTTACACACACATTCCTTTGTCATTCACTAAGGAACTTTCTTCTCCTTTGCCCGAAACCGCTTCAGCCATCGCGGCTGAAGCTCTCAACATAGTGGATCGAACTATACACGAGGCACACTGCGTGAAGGAACGCTTGTGCATTCCATCCCTATGATTTCCGACTCACCAAAAATCTCCCCTATCTCCTTTACCTCCGATAGCTCAGCTGCGGCTGCCGCGTTACAAGCACTTCAGCTGCACAGAAATCTTGATGTTATTCAGCCTATTTCTATAGAGGAGCAAAATTCTCTCGATCCTCACATCACTTTTTTGGATAACGGGAAGGGTGCATTGTTCATCAATGGTATAGCCCCTTCCCTGCCTCTGACGGATACAGGTGCAAAGCCGGTGATATTGGGCCCTAGCTTTGCACTCAAGCTTGGTCTAACTCCAGACAAGCTTCAGTCCACTTCTACTCGTTTGTTAACATCAGCGGGTACAACCGAGCGAGTCCTAGGAATCACTAAGGAACCGCTCGTTTTTATGTTCCAGAACGGAACGGCCACAAACTTTGCTGAGATCTCGGTTCACGCTCTGGTCCCTAAATGTAGTGACTATGAATGCCTAGTGGGATAGGACGTTTTATTTCGTGTAGGGGGTTGGAGTTGACATGCGTGATCAGACATTTCTTATAGGCCCACTAACTTCCCAGAACACAAAATTTGCATTCCGTTAATTTCCGCTAGGAAGCCTATGCCTATTATTGCAAATTCGGCCACATCCATACCTGCATTTTTAGGGAATTCGGTGGGGGCCGAAATATTTCATTCATTTTCACCAAAAGAAATTCTGCCCGATAGTTCTTACTTACCAAAAATTTTCAGTGACCCAGGTTTTCTTATAGATACGAGGGAATTTGACCGAATGTATAACCAAACCTTGTCAATTCCACTTTCTCCGGTCTCTCTTACAATCCCAGTCCCTACAGACTCTTTTGGGTTTCTTCCCATTAATTGGAATCAGGTCCAATTGAAACCTCATCCAAATGGATTAGTGATTTTGGACCTCTTCGCTGGAATAGGCACTTCCCTTCTTGCATGTTTGCGGAATAGATTATAAATCTGATTTTATTATTTGGTTGAGATTGATTCGTTAGCACGGAAAGCACAATTACATCATTGTAATCTGTTGCATTCTCAATACCCGCATTTGTTACCAAAATCTGCATACGAGCATATGCATACTGATCTCCCACAAGACATACGGATTGTGGGCTACCATCACTCATAGGATATTGGTCCAATCGATCTAGTTTTTGGCGGATGGGAGTGCCAGGGAATGTCTCGGGTCGGGAAAGGTCTCGGATTAGCCGATCCCCGCACCAAATTATTTTTTAAATTGGTTAGCATTCTGCATTTTCTACAAGCTTTAGATCATCCTATGGGGTATATCTTGGAAAATGTCGCAGCCTATAATGATCCAAGACCTACAGTATTGGCTGATTATCAACACATTGAACAATTAATTGGTCCGCCTCTTATTATTGACGCGGCTCGCCATGGTTCACTAGCACACTGGGTTCGCTCCAAATGGACGAACCTGATCGATATTGGTGGACTCCGTAAGGCCAACTTGTTAGTTCGTCCTCCTCCTACAGACATTCAGGCTGCCCTTCTTCCTTTCTTTAAGGTGCAGCCTTGCATTAAAAAGGAGTGTCCCCCTAATTTAAGTGTCAATGTCTTGGGTCAACCTCTCAAGGTGCTTCCTACCTTAGTTTCGTACCCACATTCAGATGCATTCAATAATGACGGTCCTGGCATGCTCCAAAACATTCATACCGGTGAGATCGAATAGCTTACCTCTACAGAACAAGAACTCCTCATGCATTTCATTCCTAGCACTACAACCACTCCTGGTCTTATAGAACGTCAAAGATGCCCTTTATTAGGTCGTGTCATGGACCCTCACGCTTTGTCTTTTGTTTTAGGTCTCGCGTTTGCAGCTGGTCGCCACTCTCAGGCACATCCGTCTCAACAAGTTGGGGGGGGGATGCATCACTAAGAAAATCTTCCAGTCCCACTCTCCAAGGGACCACATTTCAATTTTTCCTCTTTCCTTCTCCAATTCCACCAGTTCTGGAAATCTTTATTTACGGTTTCCTCAATCCTACCTATATGTCCTGGTCCATTCCCGCATACACGGCTTTCTAGTCTACAAGTCCCATGCATATTCCACCCACTCCTCACTGGAGTGCTGCTTTTCCAACACGCAGTTGGAGTCATTCGGTTAATTGCCTTAAACCGACACCTGTAGCTTACGAGTTAGGTCAAACGCTTATCCCTGATGGGCAGTTGGCCTTTGCACAAGCCTTGGAAGCCATGACAACCGAAAATCATGATCCTCCTAAATAGAAATTCGGCACCAATCTAACAAAGGCCGAACAAGAGTTACTGAATGACGTAGTTTTACGAAACATCGATGCCTTTGCCTTTTCTATGAACGATTTGGGTTATCACACCGCTTATAAGATGTCGATAGATCTCGAAGATGATCGCCCTATATTTAAACAGAAACATCGTTTGACAGAAACTGAATGGGAAATGGTAGACAAGCGATGTGCTGAACTAGAGAAAGTTGGCCTAATCTATTGGTCAGACTTCACATTTGCAGCTCCCACTGTCATGCCCCGGAAAAAGGATTTTGAGGGTAATTTTATACAACGTCGAATGTGTGGTGACTATCGTGAACTAAATGCTAGAACGGTTGAAGATCGTCATCCCATGCCTCTTGCCGAAGTTATATTTGATCAAGTAGGCGGAGCAAAGTATTTTTGTATACTTGACCTCCGTCAAGGATTCAATCAAATTTAGATAGAGGAAAAAGACCGGCACAAAACTGCCTTTTGGGGTAGCGACGGCTGATGGGAATGGGCCGTAATGCCATTCGGATTGAAAAATGCTCCGCTCGTATTTCAAAAAATCATGGATTCCGTTCTTGGAGGTTGTAAGTTTGCTAGATGCTACATCGATGACCTCATCATTGCCTCGGCTACTATCGAAGAGCATGCTGCTCACATCAAATGGGTATTGACTGAATTAAAAAAGGTTGGATTAAAATGTCATCCAGCAAAATGCACCTTTTGGGCCGAGGGAGCGCCGTACCTCGGCCATTTTATCTCGGCTGAGAGGATCACTCCTCTCGAAGCAAAGGTAGAGGCAATCAATAAATTTGTTTGCTCCCACGGACCTCACAAGTCTGCGAGCCTTTCTCGGACTTGCTAATTATTATCGCAGGTTTGTATCTAATTTTAGCACCATCGCATCTCCGTTAAACGACCTTCTCAAGAAGGAAGTGGCGTTTATATGGGTTCCCGATCAGATTTCCGCATTTAAAAATTAAAAACCGCTTTATCGAGTGCTCCAATTCTTCGTCCTCCTAATCACAAACTCCCTTTTTGTCTCCAAACAAATTTTGGGAAACCCGGAATCGCTACCATCTTGACGCAAAGATAGTTAAGTGGAGAGGAATACGTTGTTGCTTATGCGAGCACAAGAAATAACCGGGCTGAATCAAATTATAGTAGCTACAAAGAAGAGTGTCTAGCCACGGTTTGGGGAGTCGTTCACTTCCGACATTATTTGTACGGAAAACCTTTCACACTCCTACTTGACCATCAGCCCTTACATTGGCTGATGACGAACGATAAGCTTTTCGAGAAGCTAGCCCGATGGGCTTTAATCTTACAAGAATATGACGTTGAAATAATTCACCGACCCGGACTGCTTAGTCTAAACACAGACGGAATTTCCCGAAATCCTTTGCCTCGAACGACAGATAACGGAGTTCGACAAGATTTCGATGACGACGATGTTCCCATCATGTCAATAGATATTTATTTTACTTATTGCTTGGCCTCCATTTCAAACCCCGGTCCCGCCACATATCCTTCGCGTGATGGGCCTCTCATTCTTTTCCTATCCTCCCTGACCTTCAGGTCCGGCACTACCTCTGACAAAGAAGACAGAGTGAAAAAGAGGGCCAAAAGTTACCTTTGGCTCGGGGGATCTTTAGTTCGGTTGTTGGCAGACGGAAGCCATAGGCACCGAGCGTCTTTCTCTCATTGAGCAGATTCACACCGAGCTTGGTCACTACAGTACCAAGCGAACGTTAAGTCTAGTTCAGGCACAATATTGGTGGTCAGGAATGCAAGCTGATGTCGCTGCTATTCTACAGAAGTGTGCCACCTGTGACCGTCTCTGAACTTCTTTCTCTAATCGGCAGACTACGCTGCAACCTCTTCCCATTAGGGGTTTATTCTACCGATGGTCGGTCGATCTGGCCGAACCTTTTCCCATCTCACATAGAGGGAAACAATACATCATGATTATGATCAAAAATTTCAGTAAGTGGGTAGAAGTCGTAGCCTTGCCTCACAAGACAGCTAAGTTAACCACCGCAGCTTTTAAGGAACATGTCTTTATGAGATACGGTGCCCCAGCCGAGGTCCTTACAGATCAAGGAACAGAATTTCGGGGGGAATTTCAACTGATGCTTGATGAGGCTCTCATCGATCATTTCCGTACTAGTCGGGATCACCCCCAGGCTGATGGCCTGGCTGAACGCGCAGTCCAGACATTTAAGCGTGCCTTGCGTAAGCATTGCTTAGAAAAACACATTTCGGTTTGGGACGAGTCCCTCGATTACATTACCATGGGATATCGTACGTCGGCCCAGAGTAGTCTGGCTAATTTCAGCCCGTATTATGTTTTATTTGGGTGACAACCGTTGCTCGGTCGCAATATTCAGAAGGCTGCAAGCTTTCCACTTTCGATGATGTCTAACACTATTTTTTTGGAAGAACTCACTCGTCGTGCTTTGTTTTTTGCCCGTGAAATGCCGATGGCTTTTGATAACCTGCAGATTGCCCAGCATCGGGACACACTTCGGTTTACCACCACTCGAAGCGGCAGTTACAGGCCGCAACAGAAACCCTATCGGGTGGGAGATTATGTTTATCTTTGTAGGCAATCTTGCGACACTTTGGACACTAATGTTTCTGCACACATCCTACGGATCATTGAGGTGGATCTTAAACGAAATGTTGGGATTACAAGGAGCGGACACCCGGACTTTTCGAGAGCACTCCAAGAATTGTGCTCCATGTTACTTACTAGATTTGTTGCAAGATATGGATTTTATGCGGATGCCGACTACGGAGGCGACGGCATGTACCTTTTGTCATCGATCGGACGGGGAAACTACCATGTTACTTTGTGATCATTCCAATCAGGGGTTTCACATGGAGTGTTTGGTGCCACCATTGTTGGCATTTCCGGATGGTCACAGGTTTTGCCACGGATGTCGAGAGCTTCCGGTCGTGTTGGCCAGCTCCTCTGCCGGCTAAAGAGCTGGGGGGGGGAATAAACCGACCTAACCATAACCAGCTAAGTCATTGACCTTTCTTTTTCTTTCACCTTGCTTGTTGTTATATTTATTCATTTTTCTCTTTCATGTCTTATTTCATTCACAACATATTTTCATCATTTCGGTTTAAGTGGAGCACAGATGATGATATTGCATGCATCTTCACGTTATCTGACCCATGCACGATAGCTGTCATGCCGCATCTTGTCGGTCATTTTAATTGTTTATATTTAGGTGTTAGGACAGGCAGCCGCCACACTAATTCGTATTTGGGTGTTATTTGGGTTTCGCAGGACCGTATGACGTGTTACGTAAGACCTATATTTTCCGCAATTTCCGTAATGACGATTTGGACCGTACCCGCGGTCCTACCGTACGACATATATTTTCCACGATTTCCGCCGACGGTGGATTCGATTGTTTCGTGTCGACCGTACGACTTACGTTGATCGAAATTCCCGCGGCCACAAATTGGACTGTACCTGCGGTCCTGCCGTACCTGCTTTCATTTCCCGGATTATCCGCCGACAACCTGTTTTCGAATTCTCGGCCGTACAAATAATCTATTGTACCTACATCTCCCGAAATTGCGGCCGACGACGAATTTGACCGTTTCGCGCGAAAGAGCATCTCGATCGTCAATGCGAAAATATACGATTTCGAAAGGTGACATCTAGACCGTTCACGCATGTGACAGACAAAACGACTGTCAGTTTTGACGAAGCGACGTCATTGGACCATTTTAAGTCGTGAACCATTTGGAGTTTCATGCATTCACATGTAGATAGGAAGGGTTTTAATCTGTAGGTTATAGATTTTGTAATGTAGGGCATAGGATTTCGGCTTCCTATTGGCTGAATCCAAACTAGACGCAAATACTTACATAGCACACTGTACACTGAATGGCGTGTTTTTGCTAGGTTTAGTTTTTGTTACTTAGTTCATTTCGGATCATTTCCTACACACAATTGTCAAGTGCAGGAATTATTTATTTTATTTTCAGTATTGAGGATTTTCTGCAACCATCTTTTTATTTGTAAAATTGTCCGGACAGCTTAGAGGCGATTTTCTGCCTTTGCGTGAAGCGTCTAGTTTTCTATTACATTATCAATATCTTGTAAAGTCTTACAAATTAATCTATACGGCTTCAGCCAAGACCTACACGGTTTCCCTTCACTTTTCTCGTCCTTTTGAGTGGATTTCGACTGCGTTCTCATGACACAAACTGCTTTTCCCGGCTGTGGCTGAGCTTTTATTAGTGTGGAAGTTGCATGTTGGGATTATTGATTTGTTGTTTTTATTTTTTGTGATTGTGTATTTATTTCTATTTGCTTATGCACATCTTTTGAGTTTGGCTATCTCAAACATCATAAGTGTCGAGCATATTGTCATTTTTAGTTTGTTGTTTGTCTTTCTCGGTTGTTTATGCTTTGATTTGTTTTATTTAAGTATAAATTCAGATTATCCTTGATAAGATAACTCCTGCAAGGAATATCAATAGACCGTGGGGCCTAGTGGTCATCTATCGGCTTAGTAAATAAACCGACCTAACCATAACCAGCTAAGTCGTTGACCTTTTTTTTTCTTTCACCTTGTCTGTTGTTATATTAATTCATTTTTCTCTTTCATGTCTTATTTCATTCATAACATTTTTTCATCATTTCGGTTTAAGTGGAGCACAACTGATGATATTGCATGCATCTTTACGTTATCTGACCCATACACGACATGGAAGAAGGAGAAGAGAGCAAAGTGTGCAGGCTCATAAAGTCCTTATATGGACTGAAGCAGGCTCCCCGACAGTGGAATAAGTAACTAGATGAGTTTCTTACTGTTGTTCTTTGGTCTAAAATAGACAGCAGAAGCAACCCAAACTATCAAACAAAATGTTAAGCAAAGCTAAGCAATGAACAATCATTTGAAATGCATCCTCCATTTAACATACATGCATACACAGATGCAATCATTCATCCGCACACAGGCGGACAATCATCCGTACACAGACGGAGCAAGCATGCATACACAGATGCATGAATAACATTTAGGGTTACATGAAAATCACAAGAAACCCTAAGACAAATGCATAAATAATGCATGTCAAATAAATATAAAATTAACACATATATATAATAATAAATGAATGCATCACATATAAACAAAAGTATAATCAAATGATAAATGTATCATTTAAATGCATGACCTAATCAGCAACCCTAAAAGCCTACATCTTCGGTCCCTACTTTTTATGCTAAGCATTGATGATTTCGCTATCAAAGCTCATAGCTATATATACACTTGTGAGCTGTCAACAAATCCCTAACTGTCAAAATATCCAACATAACTTCCACTAAAACATAATATCCTATTACGACAAAAATCCTAAGTGGAAATTACGTAACTATCATTATCTCCTATTTAAACATGATAACCTACTATTAAGAATAATCTAATCGTAAGCGTACACCTGAAAGTCAGGCAATCGTAAGCGTACACTTGTCTGCAAATACGACACACAAATTAGACTGTCCAAACCCTAATTGGCCATATTAACATCATAATAAACTCTAATTAATTAATACAAATAAGACAAACCAATGTTGTTCCAAATATTTACAGGTACACAAAATCTTATGTTGAGTCATGACGAATAAATCAACAGGACTTTGCGAATCTCGTCAAAGCATCCAGGACGTCCAAAAATAAATATCGTGTGATTGACGCGATTTCGCGTCACCACTACTTGAAAATAACGGCGGCCTGTAGAAATTAATGGTCCATTTTAAGTATTTTCTAGGTCTAAATAGAAATATAGAAAGAAGTCGAGGCAGTCTACCTCTAACTTCTCTCTCCAACTCTCAAACTTCTCGCAGTCACTGAGAAATTGGAGAGGGAGCTAGAGCCATGGCTACCTAGGCTATCCAGAGGTTTACGGGAAATATATATTAGTTAGGGGTTTTACTAAAAGGTATGTGTCGGCTACAGGATTTGATCTTGGTACCTACCGGCCGGCAGACAGCGGGTAGCCGGTAGCCTTAACCGTTAAGTCTAGAACTACTGTTACGTATTACATGGTTTGATAATTAATTGTACATTATCAGGTAGGATAATTCATTTAACTGTAACTGTTTACGGGATACATAGATCCTGTAATGTAAAAGTACGGATTACGGTACGGATAAGAAACCGATACCGCGCATTTATTTATTTAATGAAACAAATATCGCGCATGTATTTATTACGGCTACTATTAAATATGAATTTAATCGGACGGCCGGGATTAACGCCGAGATCGCAGAAGAGGATTTCGGCGGTTTGTGGTCATAGCCACATCGGATGACACGTGGCGGAATTACATTGGATCGCTCCATCTCCGAGGATTACAGGAGCGAATTCCGGACATACCACGTGTCGACATTTAGGCCATGTCGTACAGTGTCCATATAGAAAGTACACCGGCAGCTGTACTTTTGTGTACAGAACTGTAATCTGATTGGTTCCGTACATCAGTAGATATAGTATGTGAGAGAGATAGGACTTAGAAAAATTAGGAGATAGGACCCTCTCTCCCAAAGAGCTTCTGTACAAAAGGTCAACTTTGACCCTCCATAACTTACTACTCAGGGGAGCAAATTCAGAGATTTTTTTGCTATCGACTCAGGGGAGTCTTGCCTTCACATGGGTGAAGTTGGTTAGAGTTATTGTCTACCAAGGTGGCAGTTATTTTTGCTGAAACACAAAGGGGTCACGGTTATCCTAGAGGCTTCTTGGAAGCTGTCCACTCTGAGGACTTATGGAGGTCTCAGAGTTTCAGGTTATGGGCCCACCCTCTATGGTACGAATATTTAATGGAACTGGCTTCATATACTGGGAAAGTATGATGATAGGAGCTCTATGCGAAAAAAGGTTTAGGGGGATAGTGAGTGGACGGTTGGGGCGTCCATCAAGTCTTAGAATTCCTCCAGGGTTTGGAGGAAGCAGATTCACTAGGAAAGAGGATCCACCTTCAACGGAGGAAACAAAAGAAGTAGAGGTGGTGGACAAAGGAAAGGAGAAGGAGGCGACCACACCAATAGCAACTGGTTCGGCATTCATGTCACCTATTCCGAGGAACGAGGAGAATGATACTGAAACCTGGGACTTCAACAATATGGCGGCAAAGCACTTCATCCTACGCCATCTCACTCAAGGACTTACATGTCCTCATTTGCAGGTGGAAAAGGCATCCGATCTTTGGATGACTCTCATAGAGATGTATCGAAGTGGTACGATTCAGCAACAACAGTTGGCTGATTAGAAAATTAAGGAGTATGTATACAAAAGGGGGAAGATGTTGAATTTTGCTATGAGCTTGCTACACTCTTCATGGAGCTAGTGAGTGCGGGAAAAGATTTTAGTGAAAAAGAAAAGGTTAACTGTTTACTGATGAAGTTACCCTATGAGTTCGAGAATATTGTCAACCGTGTGCTGGACTTGCCGGACTCAAGGTGGATATGGAACTTTGTGGTATGAATGATTCTCATTCGGGAGAATACGATTGAGATCCGAAGGGAGGAAAGAGTGGGCAAGCCTTGGCAACTGCGACCGATTGGAGGAACAAGGATTCCTGGAAACCGGTCGGAAACTATGGGGGAAGGGAGCAAAAAAAATCAGACCGACGAGTTCGGACCAACGGCTCCCAAAGGTTTATGCCATTTTTGTAAGAAACCTGGGCACTATATGGTAGAGTGCACCAAGCTAACCGAGCTTCGGTTAAAAAAGGGGTAGACCGGTGGTACCCCGAGAGGAAAGAAAAAGGCCCTTGTGACACAGGTACATGAGGAGGAATCTTAAGACGAGGACGATGAGCTCCTCTTAGATGAGGAGTTGGAGGCGAAAAACGAGGTCAAAATTCCACGAAGGCAGAAATGTGCTTACGGTGGATTGAAAGGTGAAGCAGTTTGGATTGTAGATTCAGGTGCCTCCATGCACATTTGTAAGGATAGGCACCTGTTCACTAAGATAAGAAAGATTCCCACCGTAGAGATAGAGTACGGGGATGGGAGGATAGTCACCAATACTCTTGTAGGATCGGTAGATTTGAAAGTGTTTGTAGAAGGAAAGACATCCATAGTAACATTCACCGTTGTATTGTTTATTCCGGAGCTGAACAAAAACCTCATCTCTACATCTGTATTAGATGATAAGGGTTTTTTTACTAACACTAGGGAAGGAGTCTTTACTGCTAGTTTTGAGGAGGATGTCTATTTCATTGCTGAGAAAGGTAGCCATGGGATGTTTAGGTTGGTTTTAAGTAATGAAACGAAGAAACTTTATTATGCTGGTGTTCATGATATTATGATGTGGCATAAGAGGCTTGGGCATGTGAATCTAGACAAGTTAAGAGAGATGAAAAAGATTGGAGTGGTGGAAGGGATTAAGTTCAGTGAGAATGATAATATAAATGATTGTAGTGGATGTGCTCAAGGTAAAACACACAGATTACCCTTTCCTAAATCAGCCACCTATATGGGAGAAAAAATTCTAGACCTAGTACACACGGATATTTGGGGACCGGCTAAAGTGCCCTCACCGGGGGGGAAGAGATTTATGATGACTATCACTGATGACTGGTCTCGTTATTCTCGAGTGTATTTTTTGAAAAACAAGTCTGAAGCTCAGGATTGTTTTAGACAATATAAAGCATGGAGCGAAAAACTCCATGAAACTCCAATCAAGAGAATAAGGAGTGATAATAGTGGAGAGTATACTTCCAACCAGTTTGAGGATTTTCTGAGGGAAGATGGGGTCCAACACCAAAAGACAGTTCCACAAAACCCGGAACAGAATGGGGTAGCTGAAAAGTTAAATAGAACACTAAGTGATAGTGCTAGAAGTATGTTGTCAGATAAGAAGATAGGAAAAAGATTTTGGGCAGAAGCAATGAACTGTGCTAATTACCTCAAGAATAGAGTTCTTACTTCAGCTATAAAAGATCAAACACCTTATGAGAGATGGACAGGCCGGAAACCAGAAATATCACACTTAAAGGTTTTCGGCAGTCAAGTATTCAGTCTAGGTACAGATCGGTCTAATTGGAAGCTAGATCTTAAAGGAAAACCGGGATACTTATTAGGATATGATGAAGATGTTAAAGGATATAGAGTTTATGATCTAAAAATGGAAGATATAATCTTAGTAAAGCATCTAGTAGTTATGGATGAAGGAAAGTTTGTGGATCCCTTCAAATATTCAAAGTCAGTAAAAATCAGATTTCAGTCAGAAAATTCCGATGACTTTGAGCTTCCTAACTATCCAGGTTTTAGAGAAGATGACATTCTTGCGGGTACAAATCAGACCAAAAAGGAGTCGGCTGTGGAAACTCCACTGACAACTCTACCCGAAGCGGAAGACATTGTGGAAATTGATTCAGAATCAAGGGATAGGGGAGAAGCCGAGTTTGTTCGAAAGAATCCACGAGAACCATCTATTCCGGCCTCGGATTTTGAAGGGGGAAGGAGAAGTAGCAAAAGACTGCAAGAAAAACAGGTTAATAACAAGGTAACTAAACTATCTCATCAAGATGAACCTCAACTTTATAGAAAGGCGATGACTTGTCCAAAAAAAAATCGGTGGAAGACAGCCATCAATGAAGAGATGGCCTCAATTATGGCAGCCGATACTTGGGAGCTGGTGGATTGTCCACCTAATCGAAAACCAATCGGTTGTAAGTGGGTTTTCAAATTAAAACTGAACCCAGATAACACAATCGAGCGCTACAAGGCCCGACTAGTGGCAAAGGGATTTACACAAAAGGAGGGAATTGACTACGAGGAAACCTTTGCCCCGGTGGTCAGATTTCCCTCCGTCTGCATACTTCTCAGCCTGGCAGCAGCGGAAGACATGGATGTGCACAAGATAGACATCAAGACAGCCTTTTTGCATGGAGAATTGAAAGAGGTGATCTTCATGCGACAACTCGAAGGGTTTGGGGAGGAAGGAGAGGAGAGTAAAGTATGCTCGCTGATTAAATCTCTTTATGGTTTGAAACAGGCGCCTCGACAGTGGAATAAGAAGCTTGATGAGTTTCTTACCGGTCTGGGATATATCCGGATCAGCTCAGATCACTCAATCTATGTTTTCGAAGATGAGGAAGGTTTTATATTTATTGCAATTTATGTTGATGATTTGCTTGTTTTAAGTAATCAATGGAAAAAAATAATAAACTGAAAACCGATCTTAAGGGGAGATTTGAAATGAAGGATATAGGGGAAGCAAAATATATTTTGGGAATTCAAGTAGAGAGAGACCGAAAAAGAAAAATTATAAGATTGACTCAAAAGGAAGCAATAGGGAACATGCTTGAAAAATTTCAAATGGATAAAGCTAATAGTTGTACAACTCCAATAGAGTTGAAGAAGGGAAGTGAGGGGAGTGAGGAAGAAGGAGTCATAGTCTTAGACGAGGAATTATCTCCTGATGAACAGAAGTTCATGCAGACTATTCTTTATAAGCAAGTAGTGGGAAGTCAAATCTATTTTATGAATTGTACCCGGCCGGATTTAGCTGCAGTTGTAGGAGTGTTGAGTAGAAGTCTAAATGCTCCCACTAAGAGGGATTGGGAGGCAGCTAAGTGAGTCCTTAGAAATTTGATAGCAACTAGGGATCTATGGTTGCATTTGGGTGGGGAGAATACTGACATCACTACTTGGAGTGATGCCAGTTATGGTGATGCTCCGATGAGGAGCTGTACTTCTGGATATGTATTATAAGTGGGTGATGGGGCTTGCTGTTGGAGTAGCAAACAACAAAAAGTTATTGCTCAGTCGACCATGGAGGCTGAGTATATGGCCTCTTGCTCTGCTATAAAAGAATTGATGTGGGTCAAGTCTTTGCTTGGTGAACTTGGTCGCCTTAAGAGTGGTGTGCACAATTTTTTTTTGATAATCAGGCAGCAATCGCTATTTCAGCCAATCCTAAACATCATTTTAAAGCCAAACACATGGACATCAGACTCAGCTTTGTTAGAGAGATATTAGAAAACAAAATAAACAATTTAGAGTACCGACCAGATAGTAAGATGGTAGCAGATATGATGACCAAACCTGTGCCTTCCACTAAGCTAATTTTCTGCAGGGAGAAGTGTGGTGTGAAATTAAAGATTGACTAGAAATTAAGGGGAGTGTAGAAATTAATGGTCCATTTTAAGTATTTTCTATGTCTAAATAGAAATATAGAAAGAAGCCGAGGCAGTCTACCTCTAACTTCTCTCTCCAACTCTCAAACTTGTCGCAGTCACTGAGAAATTGGAGAGGGAGCTAGAGCCATGGCTACCTAGGCTATCCAGAGGTTTACGGGAAATATATATTAGTTAGGGGTTTTACTAAAAGGTATGTGCCGGCCACAGGATTTGATCCTGGTACCTACCGGCCGACAGACAGCGGGTAGCCAGTAACCTTAACCGTTAAGTCTAGAACTAGTTTTACGTATTATATGGTTTGATAATTAATTGTACATTATCAGGTACGATAATTCATTTAACTGTAACTATTTACAGGATACATAGATCCAGTAATGTAAAAGTACGGATTACGGTACGGATAAGAAACCAATACCGCGCATTTATTTATTTAATGAAACGAATATCGCGCATGTATTTATTACGGCTACGATTAAATATGAATTTAATCGGACGGCCGGAATTAACGCCGAGATCGCGGAAGAGGATTTCGGCGGTTTGTGGTCATCGCCACATCGGATGACACGTGGCGGAATGACATTGGATCGCGCCATCTCCGAGGATTACAGGAGCGAATTTCGGACATACCACGTGTCGACATTTAGGCCATGTCGTACAGTGTCCGTACAAAAAGTACACCGGCAGCTGTACTTTTGTGTACGGAACTGTAATCTGATTGGTTCCGTTCATCAGTAGATAGAGTGTGTGAGAGAGATAGGACTTATAAAAATTAGGAGATAGGACCCTCTCTCCTAGAGAGCTTCTGTACAAAAGGTCAACTTTGACCCTCCATAACTTACTGCTCAGGGGAGCAAATTCACAGATTCTTTTAGCTATCGACTCAGGGGAGTCTTGCCTTCACAAGGGTGAAGTTGGTCAGAGTTATTGTCTGCCAGGGTGGCAGCTATTTTTGCTGAAACACAAAGATGTAAGGGTTATCCTAGAGGCTTCTTGGAAGCTGTCCACTCTGAGGACTTATGGAGGTCTCAGGGTTTCACGGCCTTTATCACCCTTGATGTTGCGCCACGTGGCCCCAAAGTCCAGTTGACAAAACGACGTCAACTTATCCAAATCAAACTGTACCGTACCCACGTACTTCGTCATAAATACCGCCTGGTGAAATAAAGGTACACCTGTCCCAAAAACATTTACTGTACCTTCTCCATAGCTGTCGTCTGTCGCATTCTGTTTCGTACGTGCGACGTATTATTTTAACCTTTCAGAATATTTTACATCGGATCGCGAAGCTGTCGATTTCACTTACGCATTCCGCTCCACTCAATTAGTCAATTAATTTTACTCGTACAATGAACCTCCAATCCGCAAATCCGTTCGAACCTCTACATTAATAAACTAATTACGTACGCACGAAATACGCGCATACATGTGCGAAACTGAATCTTCCAAAAACAACACTCCTCCGAAGATTTAATTTCGTAAATCCATTACGCCACGTCATCATCTGTCACACTCCATAGATCTACGTCATCAGCTGTCACCCACTGTCACCTCCTGCTGTCTCCTCCATCTGAATCCGCCAAATTCCTCCAACAACATTTTCCCACTTGTTCCACCAACGCTTCCGCTGCCTCCATATACCATCCAGATTTCATAATACATAATATATATATATTTTCATCATTTTTTTTTCGATTACAATTTTTTTTTTGTCTTTTCTCACCAATGTCTAAATCCGAATCTACTTCCCACAATTCTGTTACAAAGCAACTAAGAATTAAGGCCAAAAGATCACACTAATAAAATATCCCCAATTAAATAACTCCTACCTCACTAATACATATCTAGATTTCAAGTTTTTCTTTATTGAATAATTAAATCCGAAAATTTCCCATAAATCAAAATCTATTTTCCCAAAAAATAATTCTACCGAAATATCAAAACTTCTAACAAAATTCCACATTCCTCAAACTACCACACAATTTCCATAAAATAAAATCTCATAACATTCCATAATCATAGATCCACAAATTCGGATCTTTCACCAAATGCCACAACTCCACCTTTCGGGTATCTCTCCCCCAAACGTCGAAACTCCACCTTCCACATCTCTCCACTAAATGTCAAATCTCCACCAAATGTCAAAACTTCATTTTCCACATCTTTCCACCAAATGGTTAAACTCCTCTTTCCTGTCCTTTCCACTATATATCAAATTTCCACATTTCGAAATGCTTCACCAAAAATAGACATGTATTTTCCAAAAATAAAAAATTCTTTCTCAAAATAAATCATTTTCATTGAGGGAAGACATTTCGGCACTGTCACTAAGTTAACCCTTGGGGCGATGCAAGATTAAACTCGGCACATACCAACGCTATGATAAGGTCGATCTCATGGGTACACAGACACCATTACTGCAATACAACCAGCAAGAACAAAATTAACCCGCTACAATGCGTGTGACACAAACCTATCTCGACTTACCCTAACATATGATAGATGGGGTGTGGGCCCATAACCTGTTGTTCTTTGGTCTAAAATATACCGCAGAAGCAACCCAAACTATCAAACAAAATGTTAAGCAAAGCTAAGCCAATGAACAATCATTTGAAATGCATCCTCCATTTAACATACATGCATACACAGATGCAATCATTCATCCGCACACAGGCGAAGCAATCATCCATACACAGACGGAGCAAACATGCATACACAGATGCATGAATAACATTTAGGGTTACATGAAAATCACAAGAAACCCTAAGACAAATGCATAAATAATGCATATCAAATAAACATAAAATTAACACATATATATCATAATAAATGAATGCATCACATATAAACAAAAGTATAATCAAATGATAAATGTATCATTTAAATGCATGACCTAATCAGCAACCCTAAAAGTCTACATCTTCGGTCCCTACTTTTTATGCTAAGCATTGATGATTTCGCTAACAAAGCTAATAGCTATTTATACACTTGTGAGCTGTCAACAAATCACTAACTGTCAAAATATCCAACATAACTTCCACTAAAACATAATATCCTATTACGACAAAAATCCTAAGTGGAAATTACGTAACTATCATTATCTCCTATTTAAACATGATAACCTACTATTAAGAATAAACTAATCGTAAGCGTACACCTGAAAGTCAGGCAATCGTAAGCGTACACTTGTCTGCAAATACGACACACAAATTAGACTGTCCAAACCCTAATTAGCCATATTAACATCATAATAAACTCTAATTAATTAATACAAATTAGACAAACCAATGTTGTTCCAAATGTTTACAGTTACACAAATTCTTATGCTGAGTCATGACGAATAAATCAACAGGACTTTGCGAATCTCGTCAAAGCATCCAGGACGTCCAAAAATAAATATCGTGTGATTGACGCGATTTCGCGTCACAACTACTTGAAAATAACGGCGGCCTTTGTCACCCTTGATGTTGCGCCACATGGCCCCAAAGTCTAGTTGACGAAACGACGTCAACTCATCCAAATCAAACCGTACCGTACCCACGTACTTCGTCATAAATACTGCCAGTCGAAATAAAGGTACACCTGTCCCAAAAACATTTACTGTACCTTGTCCATAGCTGTCGTCTGTCGCAGTGTGTTTCGTACGTGCGACGTACTATTTTAACCTTTGATAATATTTTACATCGGATCGCGAAGCCGTCCATTTCACTTACGCATTCCGTGCCACTCAATTAGTCAATTAATTTTACTCGTACAATAAACCTCCAATCCGCAAATCCGTTCAAACCTCCACATTAATAAACTAATTACGTACGCACAAAATACGCGCACGCATGTGCGAAACTGAATCTTCCAAAAACAACACTTAACGGTCTGGGATTTTCTTTTATCAACTCTGACCATTCTATCTATATGTTTGAAGATGATAATGATGTCATTTTTATCGCAATTTATGTGGATGATCTGCTTCTGTTGAGTAAATTTTTGGAAAATATCAATAAGTTAAAGAAGGATCTTAGAAGCAGATTTGATATGAAGGATTTAAGGGAGGCAAGATATATTTTGGGAATTCAAATAGAGAAAGATAGGGGGAATAAGATTATCAGACTTACTTAGAAGGAAGCAATAGGTAATATGCTTAAGAAATTCCAGATGGAAAATGCTAACAGTTGTACCACTCCCATGGACTTGAAAAAAGTAAGTGATGGGAGAGTAGAAGGAGGAGTGATGATCTTAGATAATCAGATGAGTCTAGAGGAGAGAGAGTTTATGAATTCTATCCGTTATAGACAGGTCATAGGAAGTTTAATCTATTTTATGAAATGTACCAGGCTGAAACTCTGAGACCTCTATAAGTCCTCAGAGTGGACAGCTTCCAAGAAGCTTCTAGGATAATCCTGACCCCTTTGTGTTTAAGAAAAAATAACTGCCACCCTGGCAGACAAAAACTCTGACCACCTTCACCCTTGTGAAGGCAAGACTCCCCTGAGTCGATAGCAAAAAGAATCTCTGAATTTTCTCCCCTGAGCAGTAAGTTATAGAGGGTCAAAGTTGACCTTTTGTACAGAAGCTCTGTGAAGAGAGGGTCTTATCTTCTAATTTTTCTAAGTCCTATCTCTCTCACAGACTCTATCCAGTGATGTACGGAACCAATCAGAATACAGTTCCGTACGCAAAAGTACAGCTGTCGGTGTACTTTATGTACGGACATTTTACGACATGGCCTAAATGTCCACACGTGGAATATTCGGATTCACTCCTTTAATCCTCGGAGATGCCGCGCTCCAATGTTACATCGCCACGTGTCATCCGATGTGGCGATGCCCACAAACCGCCGAATTCTCCTTCCGCGATCTCGGCGCTAATTCCGGCCGTCCGATTAAACTCGCATTTGATCGTAGCCGTAATAAATACATGCGCGATATTTGTTTCGCTTACGAAATCAATGCGCAGTATTGATTTCTTATCTGTACCGCAATTCGTACTTTTACACTACCATATCTATGTATCCCGTTAACAGTTATAGTTAAATGATTTATCCTACGTGTACATGATTAAATCATTATCGTACTATATACTATGTAAGACTACTTCTAGACTTAATGGCTAAGGCTACCGGCTATCTACTCTCTAAGGGCCGGCAGGAACCAGGATCAAATCTTGTCGCCGGCACATACCTTTTAGTAATTAATCCCTTGACAAATATAAATTTCCCGTAAACCTCAGGATAGCGTAAGTAGCCATGGCTCTAGCTTCCTCTCCAATTTCTCAGTGACTGCGACAAGTTTGAGAGTTGGAGAGAGAAGTTAGAGGTAGACTACCTTGGCTTCTTGATTTTTATTCAGACCTAGAAAATACTTAAAACCATTAATTTCTACACTCCTCTTATTTTCTAGTCAATCTTTAATTTCAGACCACACTTCTCCCTAGAGAAAATTAGCTTAAGGGAAGGCACTGGTTTGGTCATCATATCTGCTACCATCTCACTATCAGGTCGGTATTCTAAACTGATTATTTTATTTTCTACTTTTTTTCTGAAAAATCTCGGTATAATGTCCATGTGTTTAGCTTTAAAATGATGTTTAGAATTGACAAAAATAGCGATTGCTGCCTGATTATCACAAAATATTTTTTGCACACCACTCTTAAGGTGACCAAGCTCACCAAGCAAAGACTTGACCCACATCAATTCTTTTACAACAGAGCAAGAGGCCATATTCTCAGCCTCCATGGTGGACTGAGCAATAACTTTTTGCTGTTTGCTACTCCAACAGCAAGCCCTATCACCCACATATAATACATATCCAGAAGTGCATCTCCTCATCGGAGTATCACCATAACTAACATCCCTCCAAGTAGTGATGTCAATATTCTCCCCACCCAAATGCAACGATAGATCCTTAGTTCCTATCAAATATCTAAAGACTCTCTTAGCTGCCTCCCAATCCTTCTTAGTGGGAGCATTTAGACTTCTACTCAGCACTCCTACAGTTGCAGCTAAATCCGGCCAGATACAATTCATAAAATAGATTAGACTTCCCACTACTTGCCTGTAAGGAATAGTCTGCATGAACTTCTGTTCATCAGGAGATAATTCCTCGTCTAAGACTATGACTCGTTCTTCCTCACTCCCCTCACTTCCCTTCTTCAACTCCATTGGAGTTGTACAACTATTAGCTTTATCCATTTGAAATTTTTCAAGTATGTTCCCTATTGCTTCCTTTTGAGTCAATCTTATAATTTTTCTTTTTTAGTCTCTCTCTACTTGAATTCCTAAAATATATTTTGCTTCCCCCATATCATTCATTTCAAATCTCCCTTTAATTTCACTTTTGAGTTTATTAATTTTTTCCATTTATTTACTAAAAACAAGCAAATCATCAACATAAATTGCAATAAATATAAAACCTTCCTATCTTCGAAAACATAGATTGAGTGATCTGAGCTGATCCAGATATATCCAAGACCAGTAAGAAACTCATCAAGCTTCTTATTCCACTGTTGAGGCGCTTGTTTCGAACCATAAAGAGATTTAATTAGCCGGCATACCTTACTCTCCTCTCCTTCCTCCACAAACCCTTCGGGTTGTCGCATGAAGATCTCTTTTTCCAATTCTCCATGCAAAAAAGCTGTCTTGATGTCCATCTAGTGCACTTCCATGTCTTCCGCTGGTGCCAGGCTGAAAGTATGCGGACAAAGGGAAATCTGACCACCGGGGCAAAGGTTTCCTCGTAGTCAATTCCCTCCTTTTGTGTAAATCCCTTTGCCACTAATCGGGCCTTGTAGCGCTCCATTCTGTTATCTGGGTTTAGTTTTAATTTGAAAACCCACTTACAATCGATTGGTTTTCGGTTAGGTGGACAATCCACCAGCTCCTAAGTATCGGCTGCCATAATTGAGGCCATCTCCTCATTGATGGCTGTCTTCCACCAGTTTCTTTATGGACAAGTCATCGCCTCTCCATAAGTCTGAGGTTCATCTCGATGAGATAGTTTTGTTACCTTGTTATTAATCTGTTTTTCTTGCAGTCTTTTGCTACTTCTCCTTCCCCCCTTCAAATCAGAGGCCGAAATAGATGGTTCTCGTGGATTCTTTCCAACAAACTCGGCTTCTCCCCTATCCTTTGATTCTGAATCAATTTCCACCACGTCTTCCGCTTCGGGTAGAGTTGTCACTGGAGTTTCCACAGCCAAGTCCTTTTCAGTCTGATTTGTACCTGCAAGAATGTCATCTTCTCTAAAACCTGGATAGTTAGGAAGCCCAATGTCATCGGAATTTTCTGACTCAAATCTGATTTTTAATGACTTTGCATATTTGAAGGGATCCACAGACTTTCTTTCATCCATAACTACTAGATGTTTTACAAAGATTATATCTTCCGTTTTTAGATCATAAACTCTATATCATTTAACATCCTCATCATATCCTAATAAGTATCCCGATTTTCGTTTAGGATCTAGCTTACAATTAGAATGATCTGTATCTAGACTAAATACTTGACTGTCAAAAACCTTTAAGTGAGATATGTCTGGTTTCCGGCTTGTCCATCTCTCATAAGGTGTTTGATCTTTTTAGCTGAAGTAAGAACTCTATTCTTGAGATAATTAGCACAGTTCATTGCTTCTGCCCAAAATCTTTTTCCTATCTTTTTATCTGACAACATACTTCTAGCACTATCACTTAGTGTTCTATTTAACCTTTCAGCTACCCCATTCTGTTCCGGATTTTCTGGAACTGTCTTTTGGTGTTGGACCCCATCTTCCCTCAGAAAAAAACCTCAAACTGGTTAGAAGTATACTCTCCACCATTGTCACTCCTTACTCTCTTGATTGGAGTTTCATGGAGTTTTTCGCTCCATGCTTTATATTGTCTAAAACAATCCTCAGCTTCTGACTTGTTTTTCAAAAAATACACCCGAGAATACCGAGACCAATCATCAGTTATAGTCATCATAAATCTCTTCCCCCCCGGTGAGGGCACTCTAGCCGGTCCCCAAATATCTGTGTGTACTAGATCTAGAAGTTTTTCTCCCTTGTAGGTGGCTGTTTTATGAAAGGGTAATCTGTGTGCTTTACCTTGAGCACACCCACTACAATCACTTATATCACCACTCTCACTGAACTGAATCCCTTCCACCACTCCCATCTTTTCCATCTCTCTTAACTTATCTAGATTCACATGCCCAAGCCTCTTATGCCACATCATAATATCATGAACACCAGCATAATAAAGTTTCTTCTTTTCATTACTTAAGATCAGCCTAAACATCCCATGGCTACCTTTCTCAGCAATGAAATAGAATCCTTCAAAACTATGTAAAGATTTCCTTCTATGAATCTTATCATCTATCATGAGGATAAGGAGCCACTCCCAGAGCAACATCGGAGAATGTTAATATGGATGTCTTTTCTTTTACTAACACTTTCAGGTCTACCATTCCTACAAGAGTAGTGGTGACTATCCTCCCATCCCCGTACTCTATCTCTACGGTGGGAATCTTTCTTATCTTAGTGAATAGGTGTCTATCCTTACACATGTGCATTGAGGCACCTAAATCTATAATCCAGCCTGCTTCACCTTTCAATCCACCGTAAGCACATTTCTGCCTTCGTGGAATTTCAACCTCAGTTTTCGCCTCCAACTCCTCATCCAAAATGAGCTCATCGTCCTCGTCCTCGGATTCCGCCTCAAGTACCTGTGTGACAAGGGCCTTTTTCTTTCCTCTCGGGGTACCACCGGTCTACCCCCTCCTTTAACCGAAGCTCGGTTTGTAGAAACTAATGGTTTTATTAGTATTTTCTAGGTCTCAGAAGAAATATTGAAGTCGAGGCAGTCTATCTCTAACTTCTCTCTCCAACTCTCAAACTTGTCGCAGTCACTGAGAAATTGGAGAGGAAGCTAGAGCCATGGCTACCTCGGCTATCCTGAGGTTTACGGGAATTTTATATTAGGGTTTATTTGTTTAATTAAAAGGTATGTGCATGCGGCAGGATTTGATCCTTGTACCTACCGGCCGGCAGATAGAAATAGCCGTTAGCCTTAGCCGTTAAGTCTAATAGTAATGATACGTAGTATATAGTTTGATAGTTATTTAAATATGTATACGTGCGACAAACCATTTAACTGAAATGAATTACGGGATACATAGATCCAGTAATATATAATGTACGACTTACGGTACGTACGAAAATCAGTACCGCGCATTTGTTTCGTAAATGAAACAAATACCGCGCATGTATTTATTACGGCTACGATTAAAGCCGAATTTAATCGGACGGTCGGGATTAGCGCCGAGATCGCGTAGGAAGATTTCGGCGGTTTGTGGCCATCGCCACATCGGATGACGCGTGGCGAAATTCCGTTGGATTGTGGCATCTCCGAGGATTAAAGGAGCGAATCCGGACAAACCACGTGTCGACATTTAAGGCATGTCGTACAGTGTCCGTACATAAAGTACACCGGTAGCTGTAATTTTGGGTACGGAACTGTAATCTGATTGGTTCCGTACATCAGTAGATAGAGTTTGTGAGAGAGATAGGACTTAGAAAAAAATGGTAGATAGGACCCTCTCTCCCAGAGAGCTTCTGTACAAAAGGTCAACTTTGACCCTCCATAACTTATTGCTCAAGGGAGCAAATTCAGAGATTCTTTTTGCTATACACTCAAGGGAGTCTTGCCTTCACAGGAGTGAAGGTGGTCAGAGTTTTTGTTTGCCGGGGTGGCAGTTATTCTTGCTGAAACACAAAGGGGTCAGGGTTATCCTAGAGGCTCTTTGGAAGCTGTCCACTCTGAGGACTTATGGAGGTCTCAGAGTTTTAGGTTATGGGCCCACCCTCTAGTGTACCAATCTTTAATGGAACTAGCTTCATATACTGGGAAATATGATGATAGGAGCTCTATGCGAAAAAAGGTTTTGGGGGATATTGAGTGGACGATTGAGGCGTCCATCAAGTCTTGGAATTCCTCCCGGGTTTAAAGAAAGCAGATTCACCAGGAAAGAGGATTCACCTTCAACGGAGGAAACAAAGGAAGGAGAGGTGGTGGACAAAGGAAAGGAGAAGGAGGCGACCACACTTATAGCAACTGGTTTAGCATTCATGTCACTTATTCCGAGGAACGAGGAGAATGATACTGAAACCTGGGACTTCAACAATATTGCGGCAAAGCACTTCATCCTACGCCATCCCACTCAAGGACTTGCATGTCCTCATTTGCAGGTAGAGAGGGCATCCGATCTTTGGATGGCTCTCATAGAGATTTACCGAAGTGGTACGATTCAACAACAATAGTTGGCTGATCTGAAAGTTAAGGAGTATGTATACAAAGGGGGAAATATGTTGGATTTTTGCAAATAGCTTTCTACACTCTCATGGAGCTAGAGAGTGCGGAAAAAGTTTTAGTGAAAAAGAAAAGGTTAACTGTTTCCTGATGAAGTTACATGATGAGTTCGAGAACATAGTCAACCGTGTGCAAGACTTGCTTGACTCAAGGTGGATATGGAACTTAGTGGTAGGGATGATTCTCGTTCGAGAGAATATAAATGAGATCCGAAGTGGAGGAAAGAGTGGCCAAGCCTTGGCAACAGCAACTGATTGGAGGAACAAGGATTCCCGAAAACGGGTCGCAAACTATGGGGGTAGGGAGCAGAAAAAACAGGTGGACGAGTTCGAACCAAGGGCTCCCAAAGGTTTATGTCACTTTTGTTAAAACCTGGGCACTATATGGCAGAGTGCACTAAGCTAACCGAGCTTCGGTTAAAGGAGGGGCAAACCGGTGGTACCCTAAGAGGAAAGAAAAAGGCCCTTGTGACACAAGTACATGAGGCGGATTCTGAGGACGAGGACGATGAGCTCCTTTTAGATGAGGAGTTGGAGGCGAAAAACGAGGTCGAAATTCCACGAAGGCAAAAATGTGCTTACGCTGGATTGAAAGGTGAAGCAAGCTGGATTGTAGATTCATGTGCCTCCATGCACATGTGTAAAGATAGGCACCTGTTCACTAAGATAAGAAATATTCCCACCGTAGAGATAGAGTACGGGGATGGGAGGATAGTCACCATTACTCTTGTAGGATCGGTAGATTTGAAAGTGTTAGTAGAAGGAAAGATATCCATAGTAACATTCTCCGATAAATTGTTTATTCTGGAGCTGAACAAAAACCTCATCTCTACATCCTTATTAGAAGATGAGGGTTTTTTTACTAGCACTAGGGAAGGAGTTTTTATTGCTAGTTTTGAGGAGGATGTCTATTTCATTGTTGAGAATGATAGCCATGGGATGTTTAGGCTGGTTTTAAGTAATGGAAAGAAGAAACTTTATTATGCTGGTGTTCATGATATTATGATGTGGCATAAGAGGCTTGGGCATGTGAATCTAGACAAGCTAAGAGAGATGAAAAAGATGGGAGTGGTGGAAGGGATTAAGTTCAGTGAGAATGATAGTATAAGTGATTGTAGTATATGTGCTCAAGGTAAAACACACATATTACCCTTTCCTAAAACAGCCACCTATAAGGGAGAAAATATTCTAGATCTAGTACACACAGATATTTGGGGACCAGCTAAAGTGCCCTCATCGGGGGGAAGAGATTTATGATGACTATCACAGATGATTGGCCTTGGTATTCCCGAGTGTATTTTTTGATAAACAAGTCCGAAGCTCAGGATTGCTTTAGACAATACAAAGCATGGAGCGAAAAACTCCATGAAACTCCAATCAAGAGAATACGGAGTGACAATGGTGGAGAGTATGCTTCTAACCAGTTTGAGGATTTTTTGAGGGAAGATGGGGTTTAACACCAAAAGACAGTTCCAGAAAACCCGGAACAGAATGGGGTAGCTGAAAGATTAAATAGAACACTAAATGATAGTGCTAGAAGTATGTTGTCAGATAAAAAGATAAGAAAAAGGTTTTGGGTAGAAGCAATAAACTGTGCTAATTACCTCAAAAATAGTGTTCTTACTTCAACTATAAAAGATCAAACACCTTATGAGAGATGGACAGGCCGGAAACTAGACTTATCTCACTTAAAGGTTTTCGGCAGTCAAGTATTCAGTCTAGATACAGATCGGTCTAATTAGAAGCTAGATCCTAAAGGAAAACCGGGATACTTATAAGGATATGATGAGGATGTTAAAGGGTATAGAGTTTATGATCTAAAAAAGGAAGATATAATCTTAGTAAAACATCTAGTAGTTATGGATGAAGGAAAGTCTGTGGATCCCTTCAAATATACAAAGTCAGTAAAAATCAGATTTGAGTGAGAATATTCCGATGACTTTGAGCTCCCTAACTATCCGGGTTTTAGAGAAGATGACATTCTTGCAGATACAAATCAGACCGAAAAGAACTCGGCTGTGGAAACTCTAGTGACAACTCTACCTGAAGCGGAAGACCCGGTGGAAATTGATTCGGAATCAAGGGATAAGGGAGAAGCCGAGTTTGTTCGAAAGAATCCACGAGAACAATCTATTCCGGCCTCAGATTTTGAGGGGGGAAGGAGAAGTAGCAAAAGATTGTAAGAAAAATAGGTTAATAAAAGGTAACTAAACTATCTCATCAATATGATCTTCAGACTTATGGAGAGGCGATGACTTGTCCAGAAAGAAACCGGTGGAAGACCGCCATCAATGAGGAGATGGCCTCAATTATGGCAGCCGATACTTGGGAGCTAGTAAATTGTCCACCTAACCGAAAACCAATCGGTTGTAAGTGGGTTTTCAAATTAACACTGAACCCAGATAACACAATCAAACGCTACAAGGCCCGATTAGTGGCAAAGGGATTTACACAAAAGGAGGGAATTGACTACGAGGAAACCTTTGCCCCAGTCGTCAGATTTCCCTCCGTTCGCATACTTCTCAACCTGGCAGCAGCGAAAGACATGGAAGTGCACCAGATGGACATCAAGAAAGCCTTTTTGCATGGTGAATTGGAAGAGGAGATCTTCATGAGAAATCCCGAAAGGTTTGTGGAGGAAAGAGAGGAGAGTAAGGTATGGCGGCTAATTAAATCTCTTTATGGTTTGAAACAGGCACCTCGACAGTGGAATAAGAAGCTTGATGAGTTTCTTACCGGTTTGGGATATATGTTGATCAGCTCAGATCACTCAATCTATGTTTTCGAAGATAAGGAAGGTTTTACATTTATTGCAATTTATGTTGATGATTTGCTTGTTTTAAGTAAATCAATGGAAATAATTAATAAACTGAAAACCGATCTTAAGGGGAGATTTGAAATGAAGGATATGGGGGAAGCAAAATATATTTTTGGGATTCAAGTAGAGAGAGACCGAAAAAGAAAGATTATAAGATTGACTCAAAAGGAAGCAATAGGGAACATGCTTGAAAAATTTCAGATGGATAAAGCTAATAGTTGTACAACTCCAATGGAGTTAAAGTGAGGGGAGTGAGGAAGAAGGAGTCATAGTCTTAGATGAGGAATTATCTCCTGAAGAACAAAAGTTCATGCAGACTATTCCTCATAGGCAAGTAGTGGGAAGTCTAATTTATTTTATGAATTGTACCCGGCCGGATTTAGCTGCAGCTGTAGGAGTGCTGGGTAAAAGTCTAAATGCTCCCAGTGAGAGGGATTGGGAGGCAGCTAAGAGAGTCCTTAGATATTTGATAGGAACTAGGGATCTATGGTTGCATTTGGGTGAGGAGAATACTAACATCACTACTTGGAGTGATGCCAGTTATGGTGATGCTCCGATGAGGAGATGCACTTCTGGATATGTATTATATATGGGTGATGGGGCTTGCTGTTGGAGTATTAAACAACAAAAGGTTATTGCTCAGTCCACCATGGAGGCTGAGTATATGGCCTCTTGCTCTGCTGTAAAAGAATTGATGTGGGTCAAGTCTTTGCTTGGTGAGCTTGGTCACCTTAAGAGTGGTGTGCAGAAAATATTTTGTGATAATCAGGCAGCAATCGCTATTTCTGCCAATCCTAAACACCATTTTAAAGCCAAACACATGGACATCAGACTCAGCTTTGTTAGAGAGAAAGTAGAAAACAAAGTAATCAGTTTAGAGTACCGACCAGATAGTGAGATGGTAGCAGATATGATGACCAAACCTGTGCCTTCCCCTAAGCTAATTTTTTGCAGGGAGAAGTGTGGTCTGAAATTAAAGATTGACTAGAAAATAAGGGGAGTGTAGAAACTAATGGTTTTATTAGTATTTTCTAGGTCTGAAAAGAAATATAGAAGTCGAGGCAGTCTATCTCTAACTTCTCTCTCCAACTCTCAAACTTGTCGCAGTCACTGAGAAATTGGAGAGGAAGCTAGAGCCGTGGCTACCTCGGCTATCCTGAGGTTTACGGGAATTTATATTAGGGTTTATTTATTTATTTAAAAGGTATGTGCCGGCGGCAGGATTTGATCCTTGTACCTACCGGCAGGCAGACAGGAAATAGCCGGTAGCCTTAGCCGTTAAGTCTACCCGTAGTATTATGTAATATGTAGTTCGATATTTTTTTAAATGATTATACGTGCGATAAATCATTTAACAGAAATGAATTACGGGATACATAGATCCAATAATATATAATGTACGAATTACGGTACAGACAAAAATCAATACCGCGCATTTTTTTCGTAAGTGAAACAAATACCGCGCATGTATTTATTACGGCTACGATTAAATCCGAATTTAATCGTACGGCCAAGATTAGCGCCGAGATCGCGGAGGAAGATTTCGGCGGTTTGTGGCCATCGCCACATCGGATGACGCGTGGCGAAATTACATTGGATCGTGGAATATCCGGAGATTATGGCACCAAATCCTGATATGACATGTGTCGACATTTGGGCCATGTCGTACAATGTCCGTACCTAGAGTACACCGGCAGCTGTACTTTTGCGTACGGAACTCTATTCTGATTGGTTTCGTACATCTGTAGATAGATTCTGTGAGAGAGATAGGACTTAGAAAAATTAGGAGATAGGACCCTCTCTCCCAGAGAGCTACTGTACAAAAAGTCAACTCTGACCCTCCATAACTTACTGCTCAGGGGAGCAAATTCAGAGATTCATTTTGCTATCGACTTAGGGGAGTCTTCTTTTCACAAGGGTGTAGGTGGTCAGGGTTTTTGTCTGCCAAGGTGGCAATTATTTTTGCTGAAACACAAAGGGGTCAGGATTATCCTAGAGGCTTCTTGGAAGCTATCTACTCTGAGGACTTATAAGGTCTCAGAGTTTCAGGTTATGGGCCCACCCTCTAGGGTACCAATCTTTAATGAAACTAGCTTCATATACTGGGAAAGTATGATGATAGGAGCTCTATGCGAAAAATGGTTTTGGGGGATAGTGAGTGGATGGTTGGGGCGTCCATCAAGTCTTGGAATTCCTCCAGGGTTTGGAGGAAGCACATTCACCAAAAAAGAGGATCCACCTTCAACGGAGGAAACAAAAGAAGGAGAGGTGGTAGACAAAGGAAAGGAGAAGGAGGCGACCACACCAATAACAACTGGTTTAGCATTCATGTCACCTATTCCGAGGAACGAGGAGAATGATACTGAAACCTCAGACTTCAACAATATAGCGGCAAAGCAGTTCATCGTACGCCATCTCACTCAAAGACTTGCATGTCCTCATTTGCAGGTAGAAAGGGCATCTGATCTTTGGATGGCTCTCATAGAGATGTACCGAAGTGGTACGATTCAGCAACAACAGTTGGGTGATCAGAAAGTTAAAGAGTATGTATACAAAGGGGGAATTATGTTCGATTTTTGCAATGAGCTTGGTACACTCTTCATGGAGCTAGAGAGTGCGGGAAAAGTTTTTAGTGAAAAAGAAAAGGTTAATTGTTTACTGATGAAGTTACCTGATGAGTTCGGGAACATAGTCAACCATGTGCAGGACTTGCCGGACTCAAGGTGGATATGGAATTCAGTGGTAGGGATGATTCTCGTTCGAGAGAATACGATTGAGATCCGAAGGGGAGGAAAGAGTGGCCAAGCCTTGGCAACTTCGACGGATTGGAGGAACAAGGATTCCCGGAAACCACTCGGAAACTATGGGGGTAGGGAGCAGAAAAAACAGGTTGACGAGTTCGAACCAAGGGCTCCCAAAGGTTTATGTTATTTTTGTAAGAAACCGAGGCACTATATGGCAGAGTGCACTGAGCTAACCGAGCTTGGTTAAAAGAGGGGCAGACCGGTGGTACCCTGAGAGGAAAGAAAAAGGCCCTTGTCACACAGGTACTTGAGGCTGAATCCGAAGACGAGGACAATGAGCTCCTTTTGATTGAGGAGTTGGAGGCGAAAAATGAGGTCGAAATTCCACGAAGGCAGAAATGTGCTTACGGTGGATTGAAAGGTGAAGCACGCTGGATTGTAGATTCAAGTGCCTCCATGCACATGTGTAAGGATAGACACCTGTTCACTAAGATAAGAAAGATTACCAACGTAGAGATAGAGTACGGAGATGGGAGGATAGTCACCACTACTCTTGTAGGATCAGTAGATCTAAAAGTGTTAGTAGAATGAAAGACATCCATATTAACATTCTCCGATGTATTATTTATTCCGGAGCTGAACAAAAACCTTATCTCTACATCTCTATTAGATGATAAGGATTTTTTCACTAGCACTAGGGAAGGAGTCTTTACTGCTAGTTTTGATGAGGATGTCTATTTCATTGCTGAGAAAGGTAGCCATGGGATGTTTAGGCTGATCTTAAATAATGAAAAGAAGAAATTTTATTATGTTGGTGTTCATGATATTATGATGTGGCATAAGAGGCTTGGGCATGTGAATCTAGATAAGTTAAGAGAGATGAAAAAGATGGGAGAAGTGGAAGGGATTCAGTTTAGTGAGAATGATGATATAAGTGATTGTAGTGGATGTGCTCAAGGTAAAGCACACAGATTACCCTTTCCTAAAACAGCCACGTATAAGGGAGAAAAAAATCTAGATCTAGTACACAGATATTTGGGGACCGGCAAGAGTGCCCTCAACGGGGAAAAAGAGATTTATGATGACTATAACTGATGATTGGTCTCGGTATTCCCGGGTGTATTTTTTGAAAAACAAGTCAGAAGATCAGGATTGTTTTAGTCAATATATAGCATCGAGCGAAAAACTCCATGAAAATCCAATCAAGAGAGTAAGGAGTGACAATGGTGGAGAGTATACTTCTAACCTGTTTGAGGATTTTCTGAGGGAAGATGGGGTCCAACACCAAAAGACAGTTCCAGAAAATCTGGAACAGAATGGGGTAGATGAAAGGTTAAATAGAATACTAAGTGATAGTGCTAGAAGTATGTTGTCGGATAAAAAGATAGGAAAAAGGTTTTGGGTAGAAGTAATGAACTGTGCTAATTACCTCAAAAATGAAGTTCTTACTTTAGCTATAAAGGAGCAAACACCTTATGAGATATCGACAAACCGGAAACCAGATATATCTCACTTAAAGGTTTTCGGCAGTCAAGTATTTAGTCTAGATACTGATCCGTCCAAATGGAAGCTAGATCTAAAGGAAAACCGGGATACTTATTAGGATATGATGAGGATGTTAAAGGATATAGAGTTTATGATCTAAAAAGGGAAGATATAATCTTAGTAAAGCATCTAGTAGTTATGGATGAAGGAAAGTCTGTGGATCCCTTCAAATATACAAAGTCAGTAAAAATCAGATTTGAGTCAGAAAATTCTGATGACTTTGAGCTTCCTAACTATCCAGGTTTTAGAGACGATGACATTCTTGCAGTAACAAATCAGACCGAAAAAGACTCGGCTGTGGAAACTCCAGTGACAACTTTACTCGAAGCGGAAGACGTGGTGGAAATTGATTCGGAATCAAGGGATAGGGGAGAAGCCGAGTTTGTTCGAAAGAATCCACGAGAACCATCTATTCCGGCCTCAGATTTTGAGGGGGGGAGGAGAAGTAGCAAAAGACTGCAAGAAAAACAGGTTAATAACAAGGTAACTAAACTATCTCATCAAGATAAACCTCAAACTTATCGAGAGGCGATGACTTGTCCATAAAGAAACCGGTGGAAGACAGCCATCAATGAGGAGATGGCTTCAATCATGGCAGCCGATACTTGGGAGCTGGTGGACTGTCCACCTAACCGAAAACCAATCGGTTGTAAGTGGGTTTTCAAACTAAAACTGAACCCAGATAACACAATCGAGCGCTACAAGGCCCGACTAGTGGCAAAGGGATTTACACAAAAGGAAGGAATTGACTACGAGGAAACCTTTGCCCCGGTGGTCAGATTTCCCTCCGTTCGCATACTTCTCAGTTTAGCAGCGGCGGAAGACATGGAAGTGCACCAGATGGATATCAAAACAGCCTTTTTGCATGGAGAATTGGAAGAGGAGATCTTCATGCGACAACCCGAAGGGTTTGTGGAAGAATGAGAGGAGAGTAAGGTATGCCGGCTGATTAAATCTCTTTATGGTTTGAAACAGGCGCCTCGACAGTGGAATAAGAAGCTTGATGAGTTTCTTACCGGTCTATGATATATTCGGATCAGCTCAGATCACTCAATCTATGTTTTCGAAGATGAGGAAGGTTTTATATTTATTGGAATTTATGTTGATGATTTGCTTGTTTTAAGTAAATCAATGGAAAAAATTAATAAACTGAAAACCGATCTTAAGGGGAGATTTAAATGAAGGATATGGGGGAAGCAAAATATATTTTGGGAAGTCAAGTAGAAAGAGACCAAGAAAGAAAGATTATAAGATTGACTCAAAAGGAATCATTAGGGAACATGCTGGAAAAATTTTAGATTGATAAAGCTAATAGTTGTACAACTCCAATGTAGTTAATGAAGGGAATTGAGGGGAGTGAGGAAGAAGGAGTGATAGTCTTTGACGAGGAATTAAGTCCTAAAAAATAGAAGTTCATGCAGACTATTCCTTACAAGCAAGTAGTGGGAAGCCTAATCTATTGTATGAATTGTACCCGGTCGGATTTAAATGTTGCTTTAGGAGTGCTGAGTAGAAGTTTAAATGCTCCCACTAAGAAGGATCGGGAGGCACCTAAGAGAGTTCTTATATATTTGATAGGAACTAGGGATCTATGGTAGCATTTGGGTGGGGAAAATAATGAGATCACTACTTCGAGTGATGCCAGTTATGGTGATGCTCTGATGAGGAGATGTACTTCTGGATAAGTATTATATGTGGGTGATGGGGCTTGATGTTGGAGTAGCAAGCAGCAAAAGGTTATTGCTCAATCCACCACGGAGGCTGAGTTTATGGCCTCTTGCTCTGCTGTAAAAGAATTGATGTGGGTCAAGTCTTTGCTTGGTGAGCTTGGTCACCTTAAGAGTGGTGTGCAGAAAGTTTTTTGTGATAATCAAGCAGCAATCGCTATTTTTGCCAATCCTAAACATCATTTTAAAGCCAAACACATGGACATCAGACTCAGCTTTGTTAGAGAGAAAGTAGAAAACAAAGTAATCAGTTTAGAGTACCGACCAGATAGTGAGATGGTAGCAGATATGATGACCAAACCTGTGCCTTCCCCTAAGCTAATTTTTTGCAGGGAGAAGTGTGGTCTGAAATTAAAGATTGACTAGAAAATAAGGGGAGTGTAGAAACTAATGGTTTTATTAGTATTTTCTAGGTCTGAAAAGAAATATAGAAGTCGAGGCAGTCTATCTCTAACTTCTCTCTCCAACTCTCAAACTTGTCGCAGTCACTGAGAAATTGGAGAGGAAGCTAGAGCCGTGGCTACCTCGGCTATCCTGAGGTTTACGGGAATTTTATATTAGGGTTTATTATTTAAGTAAAAGTCATGTGCCGGCGGCAGGATTTGATCCTTGTACCTACCGGCCGGCAGGCAGGAAATAGCCGGTAGCCTTAGCCGTTTAGTCTAGCGGTAGTGTTACGTATCATATAGTTTGATATTTATTTAAATATGTATACGTGCGATAAACCATTTAACTGAAATGAATTACGGGATACATAGATCCAGTAATATATAATGTACGACTTACGGTACGGACAAAAATCAGTACCGCGCATTTGTTTCGTAAATGAAACAAATACCGCGCATGTATTTATTACGGCTACGATTAAAGCCGAATTTAATCGGACGGCCGGGATTAGCGCCGAGATCGCGGAGGAAGATTTCGGCGGTTTGTGGCCATCGCCACATCGGATGACGCGTGGCGAAATTCCGTTGGATTGTGGAATCTCCGGAGATTATGGCACCGAATCCGGATTTGACATGTGTCGACATTTTGGCCATGTCGTACAATGTCCGTACATAAAGTACACCGGCAGCTGTACTTTTGCGTACGGAACTCAATTCTGATTGGTTCCGTACATCAGTAGATAGAGTCTGTGAGAGAGACAGGACTTAGAAAAATTAGAAGATAGGACCCCCTCTCCCAGAGAGCTTCTGTACAAAAGGTCAACTTTGACCCTCCATAACTTACTGCTCAGGGGAGCAAATTCAGAGATTCTTTTTGCTATCGACTCAAGGGAGTCTTGTCTTCACATGGGTGAAGTTGCTCAGAGTTTTTGTCTGCCAGGGTGGCAGTTATTTTTGCTTAAACACAAAGGGGTTAGGATTATCCTAGAGGCTTCTTGGAAGCTGTCCACTCTGAGGACTTATGGAGGTCTCACAGTTTCACGGATAGCTTAGTGCACTCTGCCATATAGTGCCCGGTTTCTTACAAAAATGACATAAACCTTTGGGAGCCCTTGGTTCAAACTCGTCAACCTGTTTTTTCTGCTCCCTACCCCCATAGTTTCCGACTGGTTTCTGAAATCCTTGTTCCTCCAATCGGTCGCTGTTGCCAAGGCTTGGCCACTCTTTCCTCCCTTTTGGATCTCAATCGTATTCTCTCGAACGAGAATCATCCCTACCACTGAGTTCCATATCCACCTTGAGTCAGGCAAGTCCTGCACACGGTTGACATGTTCTTGAACTCATCAGGTAACTTCATCAGTAAACAGTTAACCTTTTCTTTTTCACTAAAAACTTTTCCCGCACTCTCTAGCTCCATGAAGAGTGTAACAAGCTCATTGCAAAAATCCAACATATTTTCCCCTTTGTATACATACTCCTTAACTTTCGGATCAACCAACTGTTGTTGCTGAATCGTACCACTTCGGTACATCTCTATGAGAGCCATCCAAAGATCAGATGCCCTTTCTATCTGCAAATGAGGACTTGCAAGTCTTTGAGTGAGATGGCGTAGGATGAAGTGCTTTGCCGCCAAATTGTTGAAGTCCCAGGTTTCAGTATCATTCTCTTTGTTCCTAGGAATAGGTGATATGAATGCCGAACCAGTTGCTATTGGTGTGGTCGCTTCCTTCTCCTTTCCTTTGTCCACCACCTCTCTTTCCTTTGTTTCCTCCGTTGAAGGTGAATCGTCTTTCCTGGTGAATCTGCTTCCTCCAAACCCAGGAGGAATTCCAAGACTTGATAGACGCCCCAATCGTCCACTCACTATCCCCCAAAAACTTTTTTCGCATAGAGCTCCTATCATCATACTTTCCCAGTATATGAAGCCAGTTCCATTAAAGATTGGTACCCTAGAGGGTGGGCGCATAACCTGAAACTGTGAGACCTCCATAAGTCCTCAGAGTGGACAGCTTCCAAAAAGCCTCTAGGATAATCCTGACCCCTTTGTGTTTAAGCAAAAATAACTGCCACCCTGGCAGACAAAAACACTGACCACCTTCACCCCTGTAAAGGCAAGACTCCCGTGAGTCGATAGCAAAAATAATCTTTGAATTTGCTCCCCTGAGTAGTAAGTTATAGAGGGTCAAAGTTGACCTTTTGTATAGAAGCTCTCGGGGAGAGAGGGTCCTATCTTCTAATTTTTTTAAGTCATATCTCTCTCCCTGACTCTATCTAGTGATGTACGGAACCAATCAAATTACACTTCCGTACGCAAAAGTACAGCTGCCGGTGTACTTTATGTATAGACATTGTACGACATGGCCTAAATGTCCACACGTGGAATATCCGGATTCGCTCCTTTAATCCTCTGAGATGCCACGCTACAATGTTACATCGCCACGTGTTATCCGATGTGGCAATGCCCACAAACCGCCGAATTCTCCTTCCGCGATCTCGGCGCTAATTCCGGCCGTCCGATTAAACTCCATTTGATCGTAGCCGTAATAAATACATGCGCGGAATTTGTTTCGCTTACGAAATCAATGCGCGGTATTGATTTCTTATCCGTACCGCAATTCGTACTTTTACACTACCATATCGATGTATCCCGTTAACAGTTATAGTTAATTGATTTATCCTATGTGTACATGTTTAAATCATTATCGTACTATATACTATGTAACACTACTTCTAGACTTAACGGCTAAGGCTACCGGCTATCTACACTCTGACGGCCGGCAGGTACCAGGATCAAATCCTGTCGCCGGCACATACCTTTTAGTAATTAATCCATAGACTAATATAAATTTCCCGTAAACCTCAGGATAGCCTAGGTAGCCATGGCTCTAGCTTCCTCTCCAATTTCTCAGTGACTGCGACAAGTTTGAGAGTTGGAGAGAGAAGTTAGAGGTAGACTGCCTCGGCTTCTTTCTTTCTATTCAGACCTAGAAAATACTTAAAAACCATTAATTTCTACACAGGCCAGACATAGGAGCAGCAGTTGGAGTACTCAGTAGGAGTCTTAATGATCCTACGAAGAGAGACTGGGAGGCAGCCAAGAGAGTCATGAGATATCTGGTGGGAACTAGAGAGTTATGGTTGCATTTGGGAGGGGAGCACACTGACATCACTACTTGGAGTGATGCCAGTTCTGGAGACGCACCTATGAGAAGATGCACTTCTGGGTATGTGTTGTATCTTAGGGAATGTGCATGTTGTTGGAGCAGTAAGCAACAAAAGGTGGTTGCTCAGTCTACTATGACCGCAGAGTACATGGCCTCTTGTTCTGCTGTGAAAGAGTTGATGTGGGTCAAATCCTTGCTGCAAGAATTGGGGTATATGAAGGAGGGAGTGTATGAAGTGTTTTGTGATAATCAAGCTGCCATTGCAATTGCAGCTAATCCAAAACATCATTTTAAAGTTAAGCATATGGACATAAGATTGAGTTTTGTGAGGGAAAAAGTTGAGAATAAGATTGTGAATCTTGTATATAGATCTGATGAGAAAATGGTGGCTAATATGATGACAAAACCAGTGCCATCTCCTACATTGAAATATTGTAGAGAAAAATGTGGAGTAAAACTGAAGGTAAAATTAGACTAGAAAATAAGGGGAGTGTAGAAATTCATAGATTTCTAAAGTATTTTCTAGGTTTAAATATGTTAGTATAAAAAGAAAAGAAAAGGACGGACAGCCTGCCTCCACCTCCTCTCTCTCTAGCCCCCATACTTGGTGTTGTCACTGAAGGATAGAGAGGGTGGTTTATCAATGGCTGCCTTAGTTCAACAGGCAGTTATTTTTAGTAAGTATCTAAAAATATACCTGACGGACTCGGGATTTGATCCCGCTACCTGCCGTTCGTCAAGTTGGCCGATATTGGTCAGTTTTATCCTATTAGAATAGGACCAATGCTAAATGCTATAGTATGTGATAAATATATATGTATTTAGGAGGGAACAAATTCATTTAACTGAATCTCTATACGGCATGCATAGATACAGTTTTATAAAGTACGAAGTACGATACTACTTTGAAACGGATACCGCGCATTTTGTTTCGACAACGAAACAAATATCGCGCAAGTATTTATAACGGTTGAGATTGCATTTCAAGTCAAATCCAACGGCGCACATCATCGCCGAAATCCCAGAATGGTCACTTTGGAATTTAGTGACGTGGCATGACCTGGCGCCACGTGAAGAGATAACATTCGGTCGCGGGAATTTCGAGGAACGTACAGATGAGTGGAAAATAGACACGCGGCCGCTTAATGGCCTTGTCGTACAAAGGTCGTACAAAAAGTACATCGGCAGTAGTACATTTAAATACTGTACAATATTCTGATGGGTTCGTACAGTTAGTAGATAGGGGTTATGAGAGGGAGCTAGGACTTAGAAATATCTGGTAGATGGTCTACTCTCTCTTTGAGAGGTTGTATAAATTGGCATTTTTGTCGGCTTATAACTTATCGCCTAGTTGGGTGTTTTCAGAGATTATTTTTTCTACGGACTCAAAGGAATCCACGCTGCACAAGGTGCAGTTAGATTGTTTGCTTGTTTGCTTGGGTAGCAGTGGTTGCCATTTAAAGTGGGTTAGTTAATAACTATCTAGAGGCTTCTTATACTCTGTTGTCGAATGGAGGACACCAATGGAGGACACAGAGTTTCATCTTCCGACTTCCCTTCATCCATAGCTACCACCTGCTTTACTAGAATTTTATCTTCTCTCTTTAGATCATACACTCTATACCCTTCTACATCCTCATCATATCCCAGCAATTATTCGGGTTTCCGTTTCAGATCTAGTTTGTAGTTAGATTTATCTGTATCTAAACTGAAAACTTTACTACCGAAAAAATTTAAGTGAGATAGATTTGGTTTTCGGCCGGTCCATCTCTCATATGGAGTTTAGCCTTTTACCGCCGAAGTAAGTATTCTATTTTTCAAATAATTAGCACAATTCATAGTTTCGGCCCAAAATCTTTTTCCTATCATTTTATCTGACAACATACTCCGGGTAATATCATTGAGTTTCTTATTTAATCTCTCGGCAACACCATTCTCTTCCCGGTTTTCCGGAACTGTCTTTTGATGTTACAAACCATCCTCTCTTAAGAACTCATCAAACTGATTGGAGGTATATTCCCCTCCATTGTCACTTCTTAATCTCTTTATTGAGGTCTCGTGAAGCTTCTCGGCCCATGCCTTATATTGTTTGAAATACTCCGGAGTTTTTGAATTTTTTTTCAAAAAATATACCCAGGAGTACCGAGACCAATCATCGGCAATAGTTAGCATAAATCTTTTCCCTCCGGGTGATGGCACTTTTGCTGGTCCCCAAATGTCCGTGTGTACCAAATCAAGAACTTTTTCTCCTTTATAGGTTGCTTCCTTTCGAAATGGTAATCTATGTCTTTTACCCTGAGCCCCATTGCAATCACTTAAATTCTCATTTTCCCCAAAGCGTATCCCTTCAACCACTCCCATCTTTTTCATTTTTTTTAGCTTTTCTAGATTCACATGTCCAAGTCTCTTATGCCACAACATAATATCATTGACACAAGTATAGTAAAGTTTGAGTTTTTCATTAATTAAAGCAAGCCTGAACATTTTTTGGCTACCTTTCTCAGCATTGAAGTAATCATCTTCCTCAGAGTTAGCTGTAAAAACTCCTTTTCTGGTGCTAGTTTCAAAACTTTTATCATCTAGTACAGATGTAGAGATAAGGTTTTTGTTTAATTCTGGAATTAACAATACATCGGAGAATGTAACTATTGAGGTTTTCCCTTCCACTATGACTTTCATATCTACCGATCCTACATAAGTAGTGGTCACTACCCTCCCATCCCCATATTCAATCTCTACTGTAGGGATCATTCTCAGCTTAGTAAACAGATGCTTATCTTTGCACATGTGCATAGATGCACCTGAATCCACAATCCAGCCTCTTTCACCTTTTAGTCCACCGAAAGCACATTTCTGCTTTCGTGGAATTTCGACTTATGTTTTTGCCTCCAACTCCTCATCCCAAAGACGTTCGTCGTCCTCCTCATCCGATTCCTCCTCATAAACTTGTGTGACAAGTGCCTTTTTCTTCCCTCGTGGCTGACCCCCAATCTGCCCCTCTTTTATCCGAAGCTCGGTCAGTTTGGTACATTCCGCCATGTAATGCCCGGGTTTCTTGCAGAAATGACAAAGCCCATTAGGTCCCCTTGATCCTACTCCGGTACATATCTCTAAGCACATCCCACAGATCGGATGCCCTTTCCACCTGCAAATGAGGACCTGCGAGTCCTTCTATGAGATGACAGAGGATAAAGTGCTTAGCAGCCATGTTGTTGTAGTCCAAGGTATCGATGTCATTCTCCTCATTCCTCGGAATATGAGACATGAAAATAGAATCGGTTGCTATAGGTGTGGTTTTCTCTTTTTCTTTCCCCTTTTTGATCGCGATGCTTTCTCCTTCTTCTGAGTCTTCGATGGCGGTGAATCTGGTTTCTTAGCAAATCTGCTTCCTCCAAACCTTGGAGGGATAGCAAAACGGATAAACGCTTTAGTTGCCCACTCACTATTCCCCAAAATATTTTCTCACATAGGGCGCCTATCATCATACTCTCCCAGTAGATGAACCTAGTCCTATTAAATGTTGGCACTCTAGAAGGTAGGCCCATAACCTGCAACTCTGAGACCTCCATTGGTACTCAAAGTAGGCAGGTTACCAGAAGCCCCTAGGATAGCCTGAATCCCTTTGTCTTTGTATGAGTATTACTGACACCCTGACAGAATACAGACTAACTAGACTATAGCCCTTGGAAGCGCAAACTCACGTGAGTTTACAACAAAAAAAATCCTTGAATTTGCTCCCCCAAACAGTAAATTATCAATGGTCAAAGATGACCTATTATACAGGAGCACTCTGGGAGAGAGGCGGCTACTTCTAATTCTCCTAAGTCCTAAACCCCTCTCTCATTTCTCTACTACTGAAGTACGGAGCCAATCTAATCACTGTAGAGTACAGAAAGGTAATTGGCCCAGAGTACTTTCTGTACGGCTATTGTATGACATGGCCAAAAATATGACGCCTGCCATGTCCGGGTTCGCCATGAAATGTCCCGAAGATGCCGCTATTGAATGTCATGTTGCCACGTGTCATCGGGTGTGGTTGTGACCGCAAACTGCCAAATCGTCCATTCCGCGATGTCGGCTTCTTCCCTCTGTCGTCCGATTGATATCGACCTTAATTCAAGGCCGTTAAAAATACAAGTGGTATTTTTGACGTAACTCTATCTAATTATCTCTATGTGATTGTGGCCCGTTCGTCAGTTAAATGAACTTCTGTATTTCCATATTGTTAAGTAGCTAATGTACCCTATATACTTCAACACAGGTGCTAGGATACATAGTGACGATACTAAGCTACTTAGACGGACGGTAGGTACCAGGATCAAAACCTTGGTACGTCAACCTTTTTGGTAATTTTACCAAAAGGGCTGCCTTCTGACTCTAAGAGAAGCATAGGCAGCCATGGCTCTAGCTTCCTATCCAGCCTTTAGTGACTACGGCTAGTATGGGTCCAGAGAGAGAAGTTAGAAGCAAGCTGCCTTTGCTTTTTCCTCCTCATTTCAGATCAGTTAGGAAACCTAGAAAATATATAAGAAAACTTCTAATTTCAATAGTATGAGAGAGAGGTAGAGGGAGAGGGTATAAAGGTGAGAGAGCACATTTTAGAAACTCTCGAAAAAAAAATGGAGGTCAGCATAGATAGATTCGAGAGAAAAAAGAGCGTGAAAGTGGGGTGATGGCAATGAAGAGCTAAATAGAGTGACGCGCCATATGCAGAGGGAGAAGGAGCCGCCACATGCAACCTCGAATCCATGGAAATAAAATGAAGGTGGCAGATGTATTTTCGTCTGTTTTTTCATGAAACGAATGAGATCTGTTCCTTTGCCAAATTGACGGCGCAGCGTCAAATCCCTAAAAAAAACAAAAAATAAATGGATGGATGATATTCGTTGAATAACGTATCCATTTTTCCGTGGATTGTCCGCATTTGGCGTAAACCCGTCCCAAATATCATCAACGCCAAATGTTGTATTTTTATTCTATTTATTTTAATTCGTTCACTGTAATTTGTGGTCCATTGTCACTTCGACCTATTATTAACGTATACATTAATTCTAATTAGGAGTGAAACGACATATAAACATCATATTAGAATTAACATTTACGCTATATTCGTTCGTTTAACGGAAATAGAGTACATATTGACGCTAATTGGACAAAATACATGTTATAGTGTATATATAAACTGAAGAGAAAAAGTTCACATAAACTAACAGTACGCAATTTCAAGGCGGTTTACGTGGACGTGTAAAATAAAACTAGTTCACTTCTTTAACTGTAAGATATTGCCTTCGCACATGCGAACATATTTGACGTTCACACTGCAAAACAGGCGATTATAGGAGATCGTGTGCAAACGAGGTTTTGGCGACGAGATTGAACCCATTTTTTCAGCGCACGTTCATATGCATGCGAGTATAATTTATAATTTATTTTTTATAATTTCAAGTAAAAAGGTACATATATATACGGTCTGACATCATCCGTACACTACACTAATTATATAAAGCAGTACTTTCGGTCTTGACGCTATTTTGTACGGAACCTCAATTAAAGTCAAAGAAAAAATAAAATCACGTATACTATTTTTGGAAAAATATCAAGATTTTGAGAACCCAAATTAGAGTTGTTAACACTAATAACGATGCGCGGTGTAGTTTTTTTATCGAACGCACTTTTTTTGTTTTGACGTATTGTTTTAACAAACATTTTGCTTTTGTCCGTCTACTTGTAACATTTATATCTTTATATGGTTACTTTGTCGTTTTTGCTCAACGTACCGTTTTGTTTGGTCGATTTAGTTGTGACGTTTATATGCTTGTTCTACCGTTTTCGTTGCGTTCAGTACTTTTGCTAATAACGTTAATTACACTAATCGGATATTGGTTTTTTTGGCCCTCTGTTGTTTTCTTAACGATATTATTTTTCCGCTTAAGAAATCTCCGTAAGAAATAAAATAATTAACACAAGCCGCCCTCGTACTAATTATTCCTCCACAGTAATAACGACTCACAGTGTAGTGTACGTAAGTATTACTACACCACTGGTTCGATTTATGCAAATGCCCACTCATAAAGTGTGTCACAAGGAAATCAACACCGTGTATCGCAATTAGGGTATGTCCCCATATACATAAGTAAGGGTTTTTGTTCTGTCGTTTTCTTGTAAAACTTAGCGCCGTACTGCCTAAGTTGCAACCATACGAAAGAATCGCAAATTTGTAGAGTACAATTTGCATCATCCTCGAATTTAAGATGTATGAAAATTTGTCGTCTTATGTTTTTCGACCCACTTCCACGACAAAAAACGTCATCTTCAACCTTACGTTTAAAACACATGCGCGGTGTGTTTTAAAACTACGTATTTTCCATAAACAAATAGGAACATATATTCGCACGTGCCGTAATTTTCGAAAATTTTCATACGATTTCCAAGGACAAATAAAAGTACAAAATTTGTATGTTTTGTCCGTTTGCATTCGAATACAACGAAGAAAAGTACACAATTTGTTTGGTTTTGTCTGTTTTCGTACAGTACGGATTTCTTTTTTGTAGGGGTCTTCAAATTCCGATGCCATTTCACGTCGACCGGATAGGAGACGCAAAGGCAAAGCGCCTCGTCTTCAACTGTGTAACGGCACAGGCTGAAAGGCGGTACGTCTACAATGTCATGGTAAGACATGCGACGTCACAAGCAGTTCCAAAAAATAACGTGCCACCACATATTGTAGACGATGACAACCGTCACAGGTATTATCGACGTATACAATCGTCACAAAAGTAAGTTACGATTTCGTCCTTACAAATATATGAACACTTGAAAACCGGGTCCGGCAGATCCGCGCTAAAATACAAAGTATGTTCGCTAAGTTACAAGTAAATGGGGACATAATCTTAGTGTTAATATTTTTTTCGCCACTTAAAACATCTTTTTTACGTACACTTTTGTCCGATTTTCAATTCAAGACCGCTAATCGTAAGCTGAGAATCTTACCTTTTAATCGCAATCGTCAGATCTAAAAACCGACATGCGTGTACGGAGAAAAGATGTTTAAAGAGACGAAAAAAAACATTAAGGGTGAAGGTTCATTAGGCGGTCCCAATAAATGTACGGACAAGTCTACTGGTAGTGTTTACTGGGAGTCCGCTCCATTGTGTCGAGCGAGTAACAAACCTTCCCCAATTATGATTGGCGCCACTAGGTTAGAGTCCAGATTCTAAAAATATTTAAAAAATCTACAAACGGAATATTTGTACGAAATTTCTGTACCACCGGAGGTAATTAATGATTCGTTCATAATGTTTTCGGCTAGATTTTGATTTTGAAAATGGAAATCAAAATTCCAAAACAGAATGGCAAAAAGACGCGACAAACTTTGAAGATCGTGGCAAACTTTGAATGTCGGTGGATGTCAGACGGAGCGTGCGAGGATATTTTCACCTGACCTGCATTCAACGTGGCAGGAGGCACATGGCATGTACGAGGTGCAAGCCTTTGATCGCTTGTACAACGTAGATAATTTTTTTCCTTTTCACGTGTACCAATGGTAATGACCGGCAATCATCTAGTGGTCCCCAACTCTCCTCGTCGAGGAGAGTTGGGGCCCACTGGATGAAGTGCTCGATTGCTTCGCGAATCTCAAAAAGTGAAACATCCAACGGTTAGGAATTACGCCTACATCTTTGGAGCTTCTCGACAGCTTTCCAGTAACGATGTTTCGTGCGACAAAAAAAATAATTATGGTACGTCTTTGTACGGTTGTAACAGCAATAGCGGATCGAACTTGTTTATAAAGGGGTATTTAGGTGTTATGATTATAGAGTACTAAATTCGGTAGACGTCCGCAAAAGAATCACGCTATTTGGAGTTATATTTTAAAAGTTATATTGGATTTCGCCTCCTCGCTTTGAGCAAAGCCGATCTTATTGGAATTGCACTCCGCTTGAACTGCCAGACCAAAGCCTCATCAATGGTCTAGCACATAGTTCAAAAGTAGGCGTTTGTATGGTAGGCCTTTGGTCGGCGCCTTTATCGTAAGTTGTGTTATGGGCTTTTCATGTGATTTTATTAGATCGCTACTTTGATCAGCGACCGTCCGATCGTCCGAATCTGACGGTATAAATAAAATTTTCCGGTCCGAATGTTTTAATTGGTCCAATTTTTGGTCCGAATGCTTTAATTGGTCCGAATAGGTCCGAATACAATATGGGTCTTAAGGTCATATTGTATGTTTTGCATACAATAGGCATATTGTATGGGCCTACTTTCACCTACTTTTGAACAATATTATTCAGCATTTCGGGTACCGTACTCTTCGAAAATTGCGGCACCACGCGTTGCGGTTTGTAGGACGCCACGCCCATCCGCGCTACAGTGCCGCACCGCTGGGAGTCACGATGGCCTGACTTCTGAGCGATGTGGCAACGGCCAGGTGTTGTACGGTCCATACCATGATGACACGTACCGGTTCCTGACGTCATAATGCCAAATATTGCTGCTAGGCGGATACGCTCCTCTAGTCCTAGAAGACTGGAAGGACGTCGTTGAACACATCCACAGCTCTTTACGTGTCGCGACCACGTGACTTTCAGGTTTCAAGGCGTTCTACTTCAGTCCTCGGGTAGCGCTGTGCTGACCACGTGACAGCCGTATCTCTGAGTTTTGTCGTGTTATGCCCTCCCATGCGCATCCCCACTGAATGGCGCGGTCCCATGTTGCTCCGAAGGGCAGTCGGTACAGTGAACGTCACGACGTACGGAAACTGTCCGGACGCGTATTTGGGAACGAACTCAACGAAGGCAATTGTCGGTTCACTTCCCAAGAGGCGATCGAAGCTTCGAGCTCAGTTGCCACGTGGGATCTGCTAGGTCAGCGTAACCGATCGCGATCTCAAAAGCTGCGTTTGCGTCACCGCGAAGCATTGTGCGCCAAGTGGGGACTGCATTTCTTTTTTCGTGCTGCTATTCAGTGCGCCACGTGGTCTCTTCTGCTGATTTTATTTTTTCTTTCCGTCGGAGACTTTGACCATCCGATCGTTGTGGCATGCAATTTTGACGAAAATGGACTTTCTATGGTACACCGCCAATCGTTATTAGCGTGTAAGTTTTTTTAGCGTATACGAATAATTAGCGTGGTTTACGCTAATTGGGAATTTGGAAATTTTCGAAGAAATCGTCTATTCTAATTGAGATTTAGGGTTTTTTTTAAATAGTGTGGATAACTCTATTTGAGAATAAAAAAATAAAAAAGCGGGAAGGAATTAGCGTACACAACGCTAATAACGATTGGCGGTGTACTGTACTGAAGTAGGACAGTTTAGCTTTTGACTACAACCACCCATCGTTATTATAATTAAACATTTTTCGGGCAGTCAAAGCTCCTTTTCTTGTCACATATTTTTCGATTTTCAATCATGACGTCATGGTCGAAAGGTAAGGGCGTGTTCCCATGTGTTCAAGTAAGGGTTTTTTTCCGTCGTTTTCACAGAAAATGGGACTTCCAACGAGAAAATATTACGCCGTACGAAAAATGGGCAAAAATACAAGTACATTTTGCGTCATCTTAGAACTTGGAAGGTACGGCAATTTGGCGTTATTATCATCGCGACCCACTTCCAGCTCATCTTCACACTTGCACTGGAATCAAATCGCGATCTGATTTTAGTCAAAATACTACCCTATTGACGAATGGAAAACCTGGATTGCACGCGTCAAACGTTTTCAATTTTTTTTGTGCGGTTGGGAGAGTACACGAAAAAAAAGGTGTTTGTCCGTTTGCTTATGTTGTCCACTTGTGGGCGTCTACAAATGTCATTTTGTAGACGTAGGCGATTGCTTATGTCGTTCACGTGTGGGCTTCAACAAATGACAGCTGGCGTAGACAATTGTCCCAGTATGTCAAGAGCTCTTTGCGGCGTACAAATGTCGGCAGTTTGTTCCGAGATCGTTGGCGTCTACAAATGTCAGCAGTTTGGGTTTCGCAAGTATTGGCGACGTGTACAGCTGCCACATATTCAAAATAAGGGTAACCTTCCATCAGGCGTTCCCAGTAATCGTACGAACACGTTTACTGGCACTAATATTTGTAACACCCTTCCATCAGGTCGTGCCAGTGAATGAGGTGTTAGATTGCGATTGGTACCACGTAGGACCTGTTGAGCCACCCGGGAATAATCATCATTTGCAAAAGGACAAAATCGCAGCTGCGTATGTGTACGGGCAGACGCCGATATAAATATCTAGTAGCGTCACGCTAATGTACAATCTGAACGTTCTTACGGTTGTTGTGGTATGAACGGCCACGAAAACCGTTACAAAATTAAAGTTTGTACAAATGTCCAAGAATGTACCATTTGTACGTGATCGCACATTTATGAAGGAGACGTCACAGGATGTCTTACAACCAAGTTTTTTTTTGTCGTCGAACAGGCTGGCTATACAACCAAGATTTATTTGTCGTCGAACAGGCTGGCTTTTATGTTACACGGTACACTCCAATTGCCACATGTAAGTTTATTGCTTCACGTCTGTCGTGGATCGACTCTGACTTTACAAGTGGACCAAAACACGCGTCCAGTAATCACAAACTCTCCTCCCGAGGACAGTAGGAGGAGACTAGCTACGTACTGGAAACATGAAGCGTTTGCGTCGAAAATTGAAAATCGGACGGTGGTATTTTTCTCCAGGAAGTCTGGAGAATCTCAACGAATTTTTAGTAAACATCTTTTGAAAAAAAAAAAAAAAAAACAGTACGGCCTAGTACGGAAGGGTACTTTTTCCAGTAAACAACCCCACTTTTCGCCTGATGGAAGGTTACCCTTAGTACATTTCAGTACTTTTAGGATTACTAAGGGGGGTTTGAGTAATTTTAGGGTACATTCTCGTGCATTCTCATATATTTCTGATAAACAGCCTACTTTTATTTGTCCGTATATTTTTGTAATTTTGACGGTTATTATTTTAAGATTTTTAAGGTACATTTTCGTACGTTTCCGTATGTTTCAATTATACAAACTTACAGCTTTAGTACATCTACGTACAGCGTCCGTATATTTCTGTACTTTTAGGGTTATTGAAGGGGGAATTTCAGGGTGCTTAGGGTACTTCCCGTGCATTTCGTACATTCCGGTAAATTACAGTACAACTGCCTTACATTATCCGTACACTTCAGTTTTGTAGGGTGCACCTTTCGTACAATGCCGTACATTTTTGTACGTTTATCGTACCTTTTTGAGGTTTTAAGGATTTTTTAAGGTTAAGGGGACATTTTCCGTACGCTTTTGTACACCGTACAGCGAAAACTAAACGAATTTTACGAAAAATATAAAAGTCGCGAAGACAACGTAGTTGAAAAATATAAAAGTCGCGAATACTACGTAGTTTTCGGAAAAAAGTCCAAAGCCATACAAATAGGACAACTAGGACGCAAAGGCAAAACGCATCTCCTTCAACCGTGAAACGACACAAGCTGGAGGGCGGTAGGTCTACAATGTCACGAAAAGTCACGCGACGTCACAAGCAGTTACTAAAAATAACGTGCGTCATCACAAATTGTAGACGTTGACAGCCGTCACGGGCATTGTCAGCGTATAAAATCGTCACACCTTTAAGTAATAATTTCGGTGTTACACATAGGGACACTTGAAATCATAGATGTCCAATTCGTACGGATTTCAACTTTTTTACGAAAACTACGTAGTACTCGTTGATTATATACTTTTCGTAAAATTCGTGTAGATTTCGCTGTACGGAAAAACGTACGGTCGTTTACAAAAAAAAAAGACGTTGCGCAATTTAAGCGGATGATTTTTGAATGTGATACCTACAGTCCTCTTTAAGAAGGAAGCCGCCATTGAAGCTCCCATATAATCCGCCACTAAACCTGTCATTGAAACCGCCCTTCAATGCCAGAGCCGACTCTGCGGCAGCAGTAGCGACAGAGAAGCGGCAGCGCAGCCAATGAAAGATACGTTTCGCACGTGTGGAAACATGGACTGCGGAACAGAAGAGAAAAAAGGAAGGTCAAGGGAGGGGAAAACGTACTGTCTGGTTCCGGCATGACTCCGTAATAAAATCCCATGACGAGTGCCACGTGGCACACCAACATCAGCGCTCTCGCGATGACCATGGTGGGCGCCATGGGCTGCGAGCTCGCCACGTCACACTGACAGGAAAATTCTGGGCCAAAATGGTCCAGCCAAAGCCAGGTGGCAATCTTTGTCCACTCAGGACGGTTTTTCAGTTCCGTTAGGGTTTGGTCCGCGGAAATCCGTCTTTTATTTCCTTTCAGATGTGGGAAAGCTGCTTTAGTCGTACGGTAGGTTCGAAAATGGCACGGGTACCGATACGGTCAAATCACACGGAGATATTCGAAAATGGCACGGGTACCAGTACGGTCAAATCACACGGAGATATTCGAAAATGGCACGGGTACCGGTACGGTCAAATCACACGGAGATATTCTTAACCGCGTGCGTTCAATTCGCTTGAAAAAAGACAAAAAGAAAGTACACAGTTTGTTTTGTTTTGTCCGTTTCCATCCGGTACGGATTTTCTTTTTGCAGGGGTCTCTTTTTGCAGGTTCCGATGCCATTTCACGTCGAGCCGACAATAGACGCAAAGCATAGTTGTCCCGTGCGCATAATACGCACGAAACGAACGCGCTAATACTACGCACGATAAACATTTAACGATGAAAAAAATGTTATAAAATGCGTACCTGAGTATGTACCTATACTTTTTCGTACATTTGCGTACTGTCTTAGGGTAACCTTCCATCAGGCGTTCCCAGTAATCGTACGAACACGTTTACTGGCACTAATATTTGTAACACCCTTCCATCAGGTCGTGCCAGTGAATGAGGTGTTAGATTGCGATTGGTACCACGTAGGACCTGTTGAGCCACCCGGGAATAATCATCATTTGCAAAAGGACAAAATCGCAGCTGCGTATGTGTACGGGCAGACGCCGATATAAATATCTAGTAGCGTCACGCTAATGTACAATCTGAACGTTCTTACGGTTGTTGTGGTATGAACGGCCACGAAAACCGTTACAAAATTAAAGTTTGTACAAATGTCCAAGAATGTACCATTTGTACGTGATCGCACATTTATGAAGGAGACGTCACAGGATGTCTTACAACCAAGTTTTTTTTTGTCGTCGAACAGGCTGGCTATACAACCAAGATTTATTTGTCGTCGAACAGGCTGGCTTTTATGTCACACTGTACACTCCAATTGCCACATGTAAGTTTATTGCTTCACGTCTGTCGTGGATCGACTCTGACTTTACAAGTGGACCAAAACACGCGTCCAGTAATCACAAACTCTCCTCCCGAGGACAGTAGGAGGAGACTAGCTACGTACTGGAAACATGAAGCGTTTGCGTCGAAAATTGAAAATCGGACGGTGGTATTTTTCTCCAGGAAGTCTGGAGAATCTCAACGAATTTTTAGTAAACATCTTTTGAAAAAAAAAAAAAAAAAAACAGTACGGCCTAGTACGGAAGGGTACTTTTTCCAGTAAACAACCCCACTTTTCGCCTGATGGAAGGTTACCCTTAGTACATTTCAGTACTTTTAGGATTACTAAGGGGGGTTTGAGTAATTTTAGGGTACATTCTCGTGCATTCTCATATATTTCTGATAAACAGCCTACTTTTATTTGTCCGTATATTTTTGTAATTTTGACGGTTATTATTTTAAGATTTTTAAGGTACATTTTCGTACGTTTCCGTATGTTTCAATTATACAAACTTACAGCTTTAGTACATCTACGTACAGCGTCCGTATATTTCTGTACTTTTAGGGTTATTGAAGGGGGAATTTCAGGGTGCTTAGGGTACTTCCCGTGCATTTCGTACATTCCGGTAAATTACAGTACAACTGCCTTACATTATCCGTACACTTCAGTTTTGTAGGGTGCACCTTTCGTACAATGCCGTACATTTTTGTACGTTTATCGTACCTTTTTGAGGTTTTAAGGATTTTTTAAGGTTAAGGGGACATTTTCCGTACGCTTTTGTACACCGTACAGCGAAAACTAAACGAATTTTACGAAAAATATAAAAGTCGCGAAGACAACGTAGTTGAAAAATATAAAAGTCGCGAATACTACGTAGTTTTCGGAAAAAAGTCCAAAGCCATACAAATAGGACAACTAGGACGCAAAGGCAAAACGCATCTCCTTCAACCGTGAAACGACACAAGCTGGAGGGCGGTAGGTCTACAATGTCACGAAAAGTCACGCGACGTCACAAGCAGTTACTAAAAATAACGTGCGTCATCACAAATTGTAGACGTTGACAGCCGTCACGGGCATTGTCAGCGTATAAAATCGTCACACCTTTAAGTAATAATTTCGGTGTTACACATAGGGACACTTGAAATCATAGATGTCCAATTCGTACGGATTTCAACTTTTTTACGAAAACTACGTAGTACTCGTTGATTATATACTTTTCGTAAAATTCGTGTAGATTTCGCTGTACGGAAAAACGTACGGTCGTTTACAAAAAAAAAAGACGTTGCGCAATTTAAGCGGATGATTTTTGAATGTGATACCTACAGTCCTCTTTAAGAAGGAAGCCGCCATTGAAGCTCCCATATAATCCGCCACTAAACCTGTCATTGAAACCGCCCTTCAATGCCTTCCACGAACCTGCGGCAAGAATTGTCCATTCCTAGGCCTCGAGCGAATCGAGTGGGAGATATGTTAGGTCTCCAAACGGAGAGGTGGACTGCGGAACAACAAAATATGCGTCTGTGTTTATTGCGAATTCGAATACAATGGTCAAGCCACTAGGATTAGAAACCACCTTCTTGGAAATGTGAAGAGTGGGGGTATTAGAGCTTGCATTTTATGTCCGGAAGAGGTGAAGGCGGAGCTATATGCATCAGGAACCGAAAAATCTTCTCATGGCTAGCAGAAACGTGTAATTTCCAATTTGGACGAAGTCACAAGAAGTCCTGGGTCTAGCCAGAGCAATAAAATACAAGGTGTGCAAACGAAAAGAACAAATATATTTAATAAGTATAACAAGAAAGAGGTCGATGCAACATGGGCAAGGGCTTTTTTTACTAATGGTTTGCCGTTTCACACTACTCGATGACCCATCTTTTAAAGAAGCAGTGAGGAAGACCGGGGAGATAGGGGCGTCTTACAAGATACACTCACAGGAAAATACTATGCCAACTCGTCTCCTATCTGAGACAGAAGGCGATCTTTGTCCACTCAGGACGATTTGGCGAGTTACGTTAGAGTTTGATCCGCGGTCACCAGTGCCTCGATTTCACGTCATACGGTTGGACAGCCGCTTGAGTGAAACGCCTCTCTTCGAACATTTTAGCGGGTCACCCCCAAGGGCGACATGTTCGTCACAGCGGAAGAAACTAGTGGGCAAATGGCAAGGATGCCGAATACGTGTGTAAGGTGTTGGAGATATTCGAGTTATTGCGGTGGGTATCGAGCAAGTGGTGCAAGTTGTGACGGAGATTTTGCTTAACCGCGTGCGTTCAATTCGCTTGAAAAAAGACAAAAAGAAAGTACACAGTTTGTTTTGTTTTGTCCGTTTCCATCCGGTACGGATTTTCTTTTTGCAGGGGTCTCTTTTTGCAGGTTCCGATGCCATTTCACGTCGAGCCGACAATAGACGCAAAGCATAGTTGTCCCGTGCGCATAATACGCACGAAACGAACGCGCTAATACTACGCACGATAAACATTTAACGATGAAAAAAATGTTATAAAATGCGTACCTGAGTATGTACCTATACTTTTTCGTACATTTGCGTACTGTCTTAGGGTAACCTTCCATCAGGCGTTCCCAGTAATTCTACGACCACGTTCGACAGGCACTAAGAGGTATAACAAAATTCCATCACGAATCATGCATATGAGTGCAGCCTTGTTAGAATAAAATCTGGTACCTCTTAGGACCTTTTGAGCCAACCGGGAATAAACATAGGTTTGCAACAAATTTTATCATGCTACAAAGGTTTCTACAGGTGAAGGAAAAACTGGAGATCTTAATGTTTGATGATGGTTATAAGCTAATGGATAAGCTGAACGTCTACATACAGGTCTGAGGGTGCTAAGATTAAAGGCCATATTTTGAGTCCGGAATTTTGGATCAGATTGACGGAGGCAGTGACAATTTCAGAGCCTGTGGTGCGGCTAATAAGGGAGTGTGACAAAGGGGCCCCCAAATGTGGGAAAGGTTTATTATGGTTTTTATAGTATTGGGCAGTATTTACATAAGTTATCCAGCAATGGAGGAGAAAGAAGTTACGAAGGCTTGCAGATTTTATAGGAGCTCAAAGCATCTTGGTTTGCCAGATGGGAGATGGCACATAGCCCTATATATGATGCCGGCTTTGTACTCGATCCCGAGTACCAAAGTTCTGCCTATGGCTAGCATTCAAACTTGAAAATAATGGAAGGTTTTCAGATAATGCTCGAGAAGATGTTACCAAATGTGGGGGACCAAGCTGAGGCCTACATTGAGCTTTCTAAGTATAGAGGTTTTGAGGGTGTCTTTGGGAGGGAGGTAACAAAGGCTTGTGCCAAAAAGATGCCGGGGTGGAAGTGGTGGCAGCAGTTTGGGGTTATCACCCCTACCTTGCAGAAGGTAGCAATTAGGATTCTTGCTCAGTGCTCAATTGCTAGCTCATGTGAGAGGAATTGGTGAACCTATGACCATATTCACTCTAAGAAAAGGAATAGGCTGACACCTAAATGAGCTAATGATTTGGTCTGGGTTTTTAGCAATCTCAGGTAATTTCAGAACACCAGAGATATTACTTCTGAAGAGGATATGATAGCATGGGAGGAAAAGGAAGGGGAGGTAGGAGAAGATGAGTTTGATGCAGAGATGGTTGACTTTAGATTTGGACCAAAAGACGAGTCCAGAGGAGAGAAACTATATTCGTAATGTGCAGTGAGTAAAGATAATTTTGATAATTTGATGTGAAACATTAAACCATTTGCGTCGAAAATTGAATATCGGAAGTTGGCTTTTTTCTGCTTTAATGTAAACTTGATTTTTTCCATCGTGAACATGTTTTAACAAGGCGATGTTTTACCATCAATGAAAAAACCTGATCGCTGGTTAAAAAATATGATAAGACTCTACGCAGTGATGTGCCCGTGTAGCTCGAGGCAGTCAGGTTGCTGGTTCAGCGACGAGACTGCCTCGCCGCTGCCTCGCCGCTGGTTTTTTTCACTTTTCCATATTTTAGGTTTTTGAATTTTTGAATTTGAAAAGTCAAAGTATGGTCCGCATTTTATTAACTTGTCAAAATCATTTAATGCGTACCGTACGTAGTATTCGTTAGTTTATACTGTGCGTAATATGCGCACGGGACATCTATGCTTGAAATCAACAAAGTAAATTCTATATGTTTCAAGTAGATAGAGACGCACCCTTAGCGTCAGACGTACGGTACGGTCAAGAAAGGAATCAAAAGCGCGATATTCCTAACCGCATGCTGTTAATTAACTTAGGAAAAAACGTTAAAACGGTCTTACGCCATGCGATCCCCCCTTGGCCGCCACTGTCCAAAAGTGGTCATTTTGGGGTCGAATTTCGCGACGGCCATTTTTTGACGGCAGTCTGACGGTTCTGTTTAAAAGTTAGTATATTACCATTTAATTTAAAATTACTAGTTGGGGGTTTGAGTAATTTTAGCTGCGGTACTATAAACTACTATTATGAAGTTGTTAACGTTAATGTGCTTCGCTGTCCGTACTAAACTCCTATAATACAGAGAACGGAATAGATTTTCATAAGTGGCGTGCAATCATATATATAGTCAATCATAAAACACAATATACTATTAAGTACTATTCCATAGCGCACTAAATATTTTGTACTTATGGCCGATAAGGAATTTGTTGGTCTCGAAGGGAGTTGTACCATTACCTATTTGTTCTTTCCGATTTGTATACAGTATACTTTTATTATGAGTACAAGCACATATTTTGTGCCATCGAGAAAGAATTTCTAAATCTCGACTTCTTTACAAGCAGCCAATCAATAAATTGCATAACAAATGATCAGATGTGCTAATAAGTGTGTGTGAAAACACTTACTGTCACTTTCTAATGTAGCCGTATGTTAAATTTCGCATCGAAAGTAAATTGAAAGTATAAAACTAAAAACAAAATATTTTCTGACATTTGTTCCATTTTTTCACCTCTTATACGAATCCTGAAGGCTAAAAGCGATACAAAAAATTGTGAAGCCGAGAAAAGGAAATATAAAAAATGAACAAAAGAAGCAAAATTGGAAACGGAATTCCAAAATTTTGGAATGCAAACAGATACAAGTATTTCAACAGCAAAAACAATTTCCCGTCTCTTTTTTTAGTATTTTGTTTTTTGGTACTCTTTTCCAACAATACAAAAGTATCCAAAAAATAATTTAGATTACGGTCAAAGACACGTGTTCATAAACAGACTTCCTCTCTTTCCCTCCCTCTCTCCCTCCCTCTCTCTCTCTTACCCAAACATTGCCGTCTTTCACTTCTCTATCAAATTCTGTGAACAGAAATTTCAAATCAGTACAGAAAAAGTGGACCTTCACCTGAAAAAGAGAAAAAAAAACAATAAAAGAAGGGAGGATAGAAATAGAGTGAAGAAAAAAAACTTAATTTGATTCTATGTCCTTTTAGGAACCATAGTTGTAATTATTGAACAATTTACAAACTTAAAGGCCTTTTTTTTCTTTTTTTAAAACAAGAAAAGAATACATTTTCCTTTTATCATCATAGCTGTAAAACTCAAAACTAGAACGCTTTTTGCGAACTACGAACTCTCTCAAAGAACATCGATTTGTTTAGCCATCAATATACATCTTTTGATTTCTATTTTTATTTTGTTTCTTTTTCCCTAAAATAGCGAAACCTCCGAAATTCTCCAAATTATCAAATTGTAGGCACAAAAACTATACTCCATTTTCCCCACTTTCTCTTTTTCGACCTTTTTCCTTTTTCTTCCTTTTTTCTCCTACTTTTACACTCCTTTTTTGCCATCCTTTTCCTTGTCTTTTCTTTCCTTTTTCCGCCTTTCCTCTTCTTTTCTCACTTTTTTCCTTTTCCCTCCATTTCCCCTTTCCTCAAAGCTATTGACCTTGAATTAGACTCCTCCCTTCACTCCTCCCAGCTCTCACTTTTTGACTTTCTTTGTTTGGCCCTTGAAATTATGCAACCTTCTCCCCACTAAATACCAGTCGTCTCTAATCGAATCATGGAGATCTCCAAGCCATCGGTTTAGTTTTCTCAAACCGTAAAAACCGAAAACAAGTCCCAAAGAAGCGATCCAAGCGAATCGGCAAACGGCCGAGTTCACAATAAGAGAAAACCTCGAAAGAGGAAAAATACCTTTTGCGATTACAAAAGGGACACAGAGGGCTGTCAAGAGATCTCGGAGAACAGGAGCCACCATTTCACAGAAAACCCATAAACCGTTAAAACGACCAAATCCTTTGTTTTTTACGCGCTCTAATTTTGCTCGCCAGCTGTCGTCTGCGATGAGATTCGCCTGTCCCAGCATTACCTGTTTGCAGAAAGACAAAAAGGACAAAAAGACAAATTGACGAAACGCGAGGAAAAACAAAGGGAGACAGACAAGGCAAGTGCAATTAGGAAGATTAGAAAGGCAAAGAGAAACCTGAAAAATAAATGATATAATAAATAGTTTGGGACCATTTGGGAAAACTCTTTGAAAAAAGACTCCCGAGTCGTTGATGGTTGATGGTAGTTTTTTGCTTGAACTACCACCAACAACCTTTCAGGTAAAAATATATATAAATACTTAGCGATATACATCCAATATGCCTTGCCGCTAATCAATCCGTACTTTTTGAGGGGTAACAATAATCGATATATTGAACGGCAAATAATCGCAACACGACATTGATTGTAATTCTCAACTTCGGTTTCTCCAGATTAAAAAAGCTGTCATGTGAAGCTTTTAAAATGGCAGGTAACAGCTGTACAATTATGGTCATAATTTAATTTAGGAAGGACAAAAAGAGATGAGGTGGAGGTGGAAGAGAGGGGAGGAGAAAAGAGGAGAGGATAAGCGGGGAGGGGAAGTGTTTTTGTCTGACTGTCTGTCCTAATTCTTTGATTCACAGATGATAACAGATGATGTAGAACTTCCAGGGAAGACAGAAAATATCTAACCCTAAAATCCTTAAGGGTGGGCTTGATACCTACTTAAGGATCTTAGGATGTCTTCCCTTCAGACTAATCTTGTCCATGACAACGTACAAAAAACAAAGAAAATTCAGTAGTTCATACAACCCATGGCCTAACCCTAAAACCTTAAACCGTGCAATTCAGACCTTAAAGAACTGTAAGATGTCCCCCTTTCCTACAGATCTCCATCATTGAAAATGTGAAAAACACATTTGAAAACTTCGCATTTCAAGAATTTGTACGATATCCTACTGCACTCAGTTTTTTGCAGTACACATTCAGCTGTAAAATGTAAAACACCTTCAGAAAAAAAAATGATCGGCCGACCATCGACGATCATCGCGATGTCGATAGTTATCGTCGAACCGACAACTATTGACTTTTCAAAATCTTAATTACACGATATACCAACAAAACAATATATCGTCTGCAATTTCAATCAATGTACATCACTACAAAAAATAAAAATTTAAATGTGAAAAGAAACTGTCAATAGCGGATAGCTTAAATTCTTTAGCACTAAAATACAGTGTACGTACTTAGATTACTTGCAATGAAACTCAAATAATCTCATCCTTCCCTTTCTGTCTCTCCCTCACCCTCAAGATTGAACATTATTCCATGATTATTGATGAATATTGTTGATAGTGATTATTGATAATGGAAATGGATACAAGCACAAAAGACTGGCTTACTAAGATTCTTTTCGTCCACATATTTAAAAGGTTTAATTAAAGCTATTATTTCGGGTTTAAGATTTGTTGAGGAAGGTCTTGCTAGTATACCAGACGTGTCTACATTTAAAAATACAACAATCCTAAACTACAATCTTGGTGGAGAAGATGATAGGAATAAGAGTCAATCGGAATGCGCTCACAAATACTTTTGAATGTCTCAATGCGGAAGCGATATTAAAATTAACTCAAACATTACAACACATCAAAAAACGCATAATCTGTTACAATTCATTAAAAAAAATCGTACGCACGCGGAATCAGTTTGATTTCGCTAAAGAAAAACTATACTTTCTTGAATATACCAAAAGTACAGTTACGTGAAAGTTCTATAAGTTTCGCGAAATGAATTTGTCGTTTCGTTTCGCGTCTAGATTTTCGTACGTCTAGTTTAGTACGATAGTACTTCTAGTTTTGTCTAGTACTTTCGTTTTCACTTGTCGTTTTGCAATGTTTCAGTCCTTAGTGAAATTTAGAGTGTTCTAGCTTAATCTGCGGACAGGTGGCAGATTTCTAGAGGCTTCTTGGCGGCGCACGCTCACACGTGTCACGCCATGGCTGGTATTGTATTTAAGGGGCACGCGGCGGTTCTTCGGA
>JBBHKE010002031.1:0-30924 GCA_037447655.1 Zygnema cylindricum | reverse complement strand
CTCCCCCTCCTCCCACTCCCTCTCTCCCTCTCCTTTTCTCCCTCCCTCCCCTCTCTCCCTCTCTCCTCTCCCTCCCCCTCTTCCTACCCCTCCCTCTCCTTCTTCTTCCTCTGAGTCCGAAGCCTCCCCTCTATCCCCTGCGTCTAGAAACGCACTAATCCTCTGTCTTTCTTCCATCTATTGAGGTTCTTACCCAATTGTCTCTATAACCAATTGTCTTTTTTTCTCCATTTGTACCCTAATTGTCACTATCGCGCACCGCCTTCATTTTACTAAGGCTGAAGTTCCATTAGACATAAAGTGAGGTTGTTTACACAAAATTCAGACCTCTCCGTACTATACCATACCTTTATTTTGTTTTTATGCGGAAACCAACATTGCAAAGAATCTTGCCAATATTCTCTAAAGGTTTGGGAGATAACAATGATTGTTTGATATTTTTTCGCAAAGCATTCGCTTCGAAAGTTTCTCTACACCGCGAATCGTAATTAGAGTTATGTACGCTTATTCTGTCACCCCAAATTTTGACTCTATCACTATAAATAGAGTACATTATTCTAAATTATCCTTTACGTTATTTAAGGTACGTTTTGAATGAGTGTTAATAATTGTAATAGGATTTATAACCTCTCAAAAAATCCCATTACTTCAATCAACTTCAACCACACATTCCACACATTGAAAAATACACATCCACATTGGAAAGCACTCACATAAAGATAAACTTTAAATCAGAAGAAGCTTTTGTCCACATAACATTAGCTTGGTCTCTTGCCCTCGTGGCTCAACCCTTATTTTTAAAGTGTTTTCCTCTACTCTCCACTCTTAATAATTCTATCTCTTAACTACTAAAACACTACTTAGTTTGTAAAATATTTCAATGCCCAATGCCAATGCTCCAATTTGGTTTTAATCGCTCAGGACCAAGATCAGTCAGAATTTCGCCAAACTTTTCCAAAGGAAAGATGTCTACTTCCTCTTAGACTTTACTATATATCCATCATCGCCTCTAGACTAGCCAGCTAAAGTCAACACTGCTGGAACGTGTTTTACACTGGCCAATCATATATCCGCAAGGACCTCGGACCGACTAATGCAAAACGCGTAAAATCTCTTACTAACTAACGTAGCATTTTAACTAATCAAACGCCACGCTTCACAACGTGAACATTTATATGCAAAAGTGGGCCAAACGAACGCGATTTCAAGATTAACGTAGGCCGCGAAATTTTGCACGCCAAAACTTCCTAGAAATTCTATAAACTGAAAGTGACATTTCGTACTAAAAATTGTACGAAACTAACCATGGTGCGTACCAAACGAAATATTGATTTCGTTTAATACTTTATAAACTTACGCCTTAAATTCCGCGGATAGTTTTACCCTTAACCCGTAACAATGAACACCCAATTGTTATTTTGACCTCGCGCTGTCGCCTAAATCACCAGTCACTATATCTTTTAAAATACAACCCCAAATTGTGCGATTCTTTCGCGGACGACTATCAAATTCAAAACTCTATTTTCCTAACACTTAAATACCCATTTACAAACAAGTTTGATCCCCTATTACTGTTACAATAACTCTAATGCATTGCCATTTCAAATAGTGTGGCGTACGGTCGGTGTTTGACCATGCAAATTTGTACTTTATGAAGTAAAAAGATACAAACAATGATTTAGTATAGGCCGTTTTCATGTAACAGGGTTTTAACAAACCACGTAATGCAAACGTCAAAATGACGTGAAACCAAACGTTTTGTCAGATTCTGTACTTGTACATAATTTACAGTTGATATATTCAACGCTCAAATTAGAGTTATTGATAATTTAGAGTAAAATTCCGTTTTGAGAAAGTTTTATCACACAAATTAGAGTTAATAACTATATTTTTTTTTTTACTTTTTTTACCCTAAGTTTTTCTTTACTCTAATTACGATTTGCAGTGTAATTGGTGATGTACCTCGCGAGGTATATCACCAATTACAGAAAAAATTGAACCGCGACACGTTGGATAATGAGCATACGTGTCAAAAGGACAACCAACGGAAATCAAAAAATTTCGCACACGTTATATGCATTCAAAAATGCAACTGAAAATACAAACAAAATCTCGTTATACATTTTTGTTTAGCTATTTTTGTTAGCGCTCATTTGTCACACTATTTCAGTCAACGTTCATTCGTCACGCGAAAAAATAGGAACCCTAAAAAAATGAGGTGGTATTTGACAGCATCTGCAAAGAGTACAAATGTATGTTGCACGATGACGTAGTACGCACGTACTTGGTACGTATATGAAGATTTTCAATCGATGTGACAATCATTGACAACTTTAAATATCAAATCTATAGTTTTGTGGCATCACTCTTGTACTATCACGTGGATTAAGACTCGGAGCAATGGAACTTCGTTCAAATTGTAGCATTCTGTAATGTTGGTCGTACAATTACAAAATGTCCTAATGGATCATCACCCTAAGGGTGGACTTCCATTAAGTGTCTTAGTAATTGTACCCAAAATTTTACTAAATGGCGTACTTTTCATTAGGTCTCGTCTGTAAACCACTTTTTATTTGCGTGGCGCATTCTGGTTGGTAACACATAGGTTAATACTCGATGCTTAAAATCTAAAAAGAATCTTCGAATGCAATGCCAGAACCCAGTATGTGTACTAGCGGAGGTAATATTTGTACCAGCGGAGATAAAATCTGTAGATAATATCTGTACTAGCAGAAGTAATAAATGACTCGTACATAGGGCATTAAATGTACTACCCAAAATTTCAAAATGCAACAACAAGAAGGCGGCGGCAAACTATGATGGTGGGAGCGTAACGGGATAATTTTGGCGGATTCGCTGCCACCCTGGTGGAAGGCACATGGCCTTAGGACGTGTAAGCAAATATGCCCGCGATCCTCGTGAATTTTTTTTGTCTTTTCCACGCGGCCTATTTTTACACGTTTTGTATTCGAGAACTGACCTCCCTGTGCACGGTCTTAACAAACTCTAAGGTTGTTGGTGTGGCGTCACGAATAAAAAGTGTAATTGAATCCGACGGTCTTATTTTACGCCAATAACTTTGAACAATTTTCTGTAATGTTGTTTTTGTTGAAAAAAAAAATTATGTACCAACCTGTACGAAACGGTACGGCCGTCAGTAAAAAACCCCACTTTTTCGCTAATGGAAGTCCACCCTAAGTCAAATTTCGACTATGTTTTTGATATATTTCCTAAAAATCCGGGATTTTTGTTAGATTTCCTAGAAATCTGAGATTCGCCATGTCCCACACTAGGGAAAATCAAGCTAGCAATGTAATCGTTACTTTGAACTTTTAAATCATTACTTTGGACTGTTGTGAGGATCCTCCGTACTATTTTTAAGAGCGTTACCATGTGCGAAAATGAAACCAGAACTTTGGATTGTGACGGTTGTAGGCGTAGGTACAACTTGTAACGATTGAAGACGATTACAAAACTTACGACGATTGGCGACGTTTACAAAACAGTGACGATTGTAGACGTCTACACCGCGAATTGTTATTAACGTCAAGATTTTTAACGCCGCTTAAAACATCTTTTCTCCGTACACACTTGTCACATTGTGAATCTGACGGTTGCGATTGAAAGGTAACATTTGTTACGATTCATTGAAAGAATCGTACGCACGCGAAATCAGTTTGATTTCGCGAAAGAAAAACTGTACTTTCTTGAATATACCGAAAGTACAGTAACGTGAAAGTTCTATAGGTTTCGCGAAATGAATTTGTCGTTTCGTTTCGCGTCTAGAATTTTCGTACGTCTAGTTTAGTACGACAGTACTTCTAGTTTTGTCTAGTACTTTCGTTTTGGTTTGTCGTTTTGCAATGTTTCAGTCCTTAGTGAAATTTAGAGTATTTCTAGCTTAATCTGCGGACAGGTGGCAGATTTCTAGAGGCTTCTTGGCGGCGCACGCTCACACGTGTCACGCCATGGTTGGTATTGTATTTAAGGGATACCATGACTGTGTTTTAATTAAATCAATGAGAAATTGGAGGATTATATGGAGTAATAGAAGAGATAGAGAAGAAATTGTAATTTCAGTTTTATATTAATGTGAGAATTTTCTGAAATGTCTCTTCAATGTTGATTTAATGTTTTATATTCTGAATGCTTCTGTTGCTATAAGTGTGAAATGTCTCTTTAATGTTGATTTAATGTTTTATATTCTGAATGCTTCTGTTGCTATAAGTGTTTCTTAGTGAGCTCAGAGTTTATTATCGATCCTTTCATTTGGTATCGGAGCGGGTAGAGCTCCATTGCAGTGTATGGGGAGAAGGAGCAAAAATAAGTCCCCTTTCACTCCCACCTCTTCAGGTACCCCCGTTTCTAATTTTTGAAAAATTTGCCGACTCCCGAGGATCCTCCTAAAGAAGAGAAAGAGTTCAATTTTACCGGAGTCGCATTTGTGTCATCATTCCCCACAGATTCACTTGATCAAAATAGAGGTGTCGGTGGCTCGATGTCTGACAATCAAATGCAAGAGTATTTGGAGAATTTCATGCGTCGGATTGATGAGAAATTCTCGGCCGTGGATAGGAGGTTTAATGAATTAGCTCACGGTGAGTCGGATCCTGATCCGGATGGAGATGATTCCGATGATAATGATGGGGAGGCAAAGAAAGTGAAAGATAAGAGGGGGAAACTTAAGCTTGATGACGATTCCGATTTAGAAGAAGATAGTCAAGGAGGAGTGGAAATGTTTCAGATGCCTGGAAAGACCGTCGTTTTCAATGGATCGAATTACCTTTCGTGGAAGAAATATATTCGAGCTCAATTGATTTTGAGAGGCATTTGGAAGGTCGTCAACGGAGAAGAGAAAATGCCGGTTGGAGATGCGAAGGCTCGTCGGATGTGGAAGCGAAAGAATCTTGCGGCCATCACCGGATTAATGCAAACTTGTTCGGTGTCCGTGCATGATCATTCCTCACGCATAGCACCGCACACGGATGTTGGAAGGCGTTGGAATCCCAATTTGAGAGGGGAATCCAAAACAAGGGCCAATATATGTTTTCTGATTTCATGCAATTCAAGATGAAATCCAACGAATCTTTTGACGATGCCGTGAAGAGATTCAATATTATTGTGGAGCAACTTCTCAACAATGGGAGAGTGATCACGGAGGAGGACAAAGTAACCGGATTTTTGAATGCATTACCGGATAAGTGGATCCATCTCAAGGAGATTTTACTTGCGAGGGAAAATAACACCTACGAGTTTATTGTGAATTATTTAAAGATGGCGGAGAGTAATCGTGTTAGCTCTTCAAAGGGCTCTTTGGACACGGGATCCTTGAATGTGACCGCTCCCGAATTCGCGGACTTACATTATTTCCGTGGAAGAGGGGGTGGAAAAGGAGGAGGTCCGAGAGGTCGTGGAAAATGGCTTGATAGGGGTGGAAATTCTAGACCTCGGTCCGTCCAAAATGATAGTAGCAACGTCTTGTGTTTCCGTTGTAACCGGCCTGGTCATTTTTTGGCTTCTTGTCCGGAAAAGGAGAAAGAATGCTTCAATTGTGGGAAATTAGGCCACATGAGCCAGCAATGCTACTCTAAATTTAGTAGCGGAGGAGTAAGAAGCGGTCGCAGTTTTGGAGGTCGCGGTCGCGGACGTGATAGTGGTCGTGGTCGTGGACGCTATGGCGGTCATGGCGGAAGCCATGGAAATTTTGTTGACTTGGGAAATTTTGAAGGAGACGAAGGAGGACAAACGTTCACTTGTCTCCACCTCACTATTGATTCTTTAAGTGACGCACACGATGACGCACACGAAAAGGAATGGATTATTGACACGGGAGCGTCTCACCACGTGTGTACGGACACTACACTTTTTGACGACATAAGTTCACTTACCGTACCAAAGCTAATTACGGTCGCAAGTGGACAAACGATTACGGTTGGTAAAGTGGGTACCGTTCGTTTAAATCTACCCACGTGGGACCGTTTTGGAAATGAAACTATTTCGGAGGCGCGTCTATTGAATGTCCTATATATTCCGGATGGTTCAGTGAATCTATAAAGCGTACCTCAAATTGAGCGTGCCGGTGGAAGCGTAGTCGCTAGAGGTGATTCGGCGATCGTATATATCGCGCCGACGGCAAATTAATCGGCGAAGGCGAAGTAACCAATTCAATGCATAGCCGACTTTTATGGAGGCGACCTAAGAAAAATGCTTCTTCCACGGGCATTCTAGACCAAATCTCGGAATTAAAGGGAGATTTAACGTTATGGCACCATCGAATGTGTCACACATCCGAAGGAAATTTGAGGAAAATGATAAAAACGGCATGTGTGAGAGGATTAGATCTTGCTACCGGTGAAAAAGTAAATGGATGTGATGGATGTAGTCAAGGACGACAAATTCGGAAACCACATCCTACGAAAAATGTGAAATTTCGGGCTCAACATTCATTAGAGCTTGTCCACGTCGATCTATGTGGACAAATTAAGCCGGAGAGCCTCGGAGGAAACCGATATATTATGGTCATCGTTGATGATTATTCGAGATTTTCATGGGTTCGATTATTGAAGAGAAAATCGGATGCTCTTCAAACTTTTATTGAGTGGCATGCATTTGCCGAAAGACAATGCGAACGGAAGTTGAAAGCCATTCATTCGGATAATGGAGGCGAATTTATCGCATTCGAGAGCTATTGTAAGGAGAAAGGAATTACCCAACAATTTACTTCACCTTATTCTCCGGAATCAAATGGAGTAACCGAAAGGAAAAATATGACTTTACAAGATATGGTGAGGGCGATGGTGGATTCGGCCGGTCAAAGTATCTCATTATGGGGAGATGCCATCCTCACGGCCAATTACATTTGTAATCGGAGACTTAATTCGGTTTCCGGTGACAAAACACCATTCGAATTACTTTATGGGCGAAAACCGGCCCTCTATCATCTCCGAATTTGGGGATGTCGTGCTACGGTGTATGTGGATCAAGTGATAAGGAAAGGGAAATTTGCGGCGAAAAGTTGGCCCGGAATTTTCGTGGGCTATAGTACGAAAGGAAATCTTTATCGTGTATTCGACCCAGTTCGTCGTATTGTGGAAGAAGCCCGAAATGTTAATTTTCATGAAGACTTAAAATCGGTTATTGACAAATCGGCGGAATGAACAAGAATCTTGATTTTTATGAGGTAGACGATGTTACCAATTTCCCGGAAATTGAGGACTCGGATTCGGATGAGGAGCCAGAATCTATTGTTAATATCAAGAAGGGAAAATCAAATGTTAATTCGAGTTTGGAGAAATTAGACATTGACATTGATGTTCGGAGTAATGTGAGCCGAAATTCCAAAATGTCGACGAAAAGTCAAAAATCTTCGAGTTCAAAATTGAATGTGGACGAGGAGGAGAAGATTGTGGAACAAGTTCCGGTTCTTAGACGGAGTACTCAAGAGAATCGAGGAAAAAACCAAATCGACTTTCTTATGACAAAATTGGTGGAGAAAATTCAAATTCTCATTATTTCGTCTCCGATGCGAAGGAGACGGAATTCCTTTTATAGCAATTAATGTGCGAGAATTTGGCCGTCGATCCTCAATCATACGCGGAGGCGAGAAATTCGTGTGATTGGGAAACGAAGTGGAAGCCGGCATGGGAGAAGAAGTATAAATCAATTGTGGAAAATCGAACATTTGAGGAAGTAAAATTACCGGAAGGAAAGAAAGCGATTCACGCGAAATGGGTCTTCAAAACTAAAACTGGTGCATCGGGTGAAGTAGTAAAATATAAGGCGAGACTTGTATGCAAAGGATTTCAGCAAAGAGAGGGGGTAGATTACACGGAGACATATAATCCCGTTGTGAAATTCGACTCTTTAAGGATGATTATGGCGATTGCCGCTGCAAAGAAGAAACACGTTCATCAAATGGATGTGGAGACCGCGTTCTTAAATGGAGACTTAGAAGAAGAGGTTTATATGAAGGTACCCGAAGGCGTGACATCACAAGTAGGCATGGTATGGCGTCTTCGCAAATCGCTTTACGGGTTGAAGCAAGCGCCTCGCACTTGGTATTTACGACTACACAAAGTACTTTTGGATTTTGGTTTCAAACGTACGATCTCGGATTCTAGAGTGTACGTGAAAGGACAAGGAAAAGATCAAATTATATTTTCGGTTTACGTCGATGATTTCTTGATGACGTCGGATAGTTTGGAACGTATACGCGAATTGAAAGCGTACTTACGAAAACATTTCAAAAACACAGATCTTGGTGAAGTAAAATATATTCTAAGAATTGAAGTGATTCGTAATGAGAACGGGGATGTAAAGTTAAGTCAAGCACAATATTGTAAAGAGGTATTAACTCGGTTTTCTATGCTTGACGCAAAACCAATTTCGACGCCTATGGATGCAAAAAGTCAATTGCGAAAGTTTGAGGAAGAAGCGACGGTAGATGTACCGTACCGCGAAGCGATTGGAAGTTTAATGTACCTAAGTGTAGGTACGCGGCCCGATATTTCGGCGGCTGTTTCAATTGTAAGTCGATATTGCCAAGCGCCAAAGAAATCACATTGGGAAGCCGTCAAGCGTATATTTCGATACTTAGGGGGAACTATCGATATTGGTCTTGTATTCAAATCTGAAATTGAATCGTTGGAATGCGTCGGATATTGCGACGCCGATTGGGGCGGAGATTTCGATTCAGGAAAATCAACGTCCAGATATGCATTTGTGTTTGGTGGAGCGACGATTTCGTGGAGTTCGCGTTTGCAACCAACCGTGGCACTAAGTTCAACGGAGGCCGAGTATATGGCGGCGTGCCACGCAAGCAAAGCATCTATATGGATTAAAAAAATGTTAAGCGAACTTGGATTTTCGATTGGATGCTTTACAAATTTTTACGGATAGTATGAGTTCGATGGCACTTGTGAAAAATCCCGTTTTTCACAAACGCGCTAAACATATACGGATTCAATGGCATTTTGTACAAGATTTGGTTGCGGCTAAAGAAGTGGAATTTTTGTATGTTACGACACTTGAGGAAGCTGCCGATATGCTTACTAAGGCGGCGACGTTAGATGTGCTTTTAAGAGGAAGACCTAAACTATGATTATTGTGACGTAGACGATTCTTCAATGAAGAGGGGGAATGTTACGATTCATTGAAAGAATCGTACGCACGCGAAATCAGTTTGATTTCGCGAAAGAAAAACTGTACTTTCTTGAATATACCGAAAGTACAGTAACGTGAAAGTTCTATAGGTTTCGCGAAATGAATTTGTTGTTTCGTTTCGCGTCTAGAATTTTCGTACGTCTAGTTTAGTACGACAGTACTTCTAGTTTTGTCTAGTACTTTCGTTTTGGTTTGTCGTTTTGCAATGTTTCAGTCCTTAGTGAAATTTAGAGTATTTCTAGCTTAATCTGCGGACAGGTGGCAGATTTCTAGAGGCTTCTTGGCGGCGCACGCTCACACGTGTCACGCCATGGTTGGTATTGTATTTAAGGGATACCATGACTGTGTTTTAATTAAATCAATGAGAAATTGGAGGATTATATGGAGTAATAGAAGAGATAGAGAAGAAATTGTAATTTCAGTTTTATATTAATGTGAGAAATTTCTGAAATGTCTCTTCAATGTTGATTTAATGTTTTATATTCTGAATGCTTCTGCTGCTATAATTGTTTGTTAGTGAGCTCAGAGTTTATTATCGATCCTTTCAACATTTTCAGCTTCCGATTGGCGGTCTCAAATTGAAAATCGAAGAAGTGTGAACGAAGAAAAAAATGTTTTAAGTGGTGAAAAACCTTGACGCTAATAACGATTGGGGGTGTAGGTTTTTGTGATATTGTAGATGTTTAGGGTTTTGTGACATCACGACGTCATGTTCACTAGTGACAACGTCGACATCACTGTTCAAAAACTTTGCGCCATGGTTTCTCGATTTCGTTTTTTCTACTTGTCTCACTCGACTTGCCATAAAATATACATAGAAATTTTCAAAATAATCATTTTTCAAAAATCTTTCATTTATGCCAATATTGTCGTGTTTCATTCAAAAAAGTTTGAGATAAAATGGATAACGAAAGAATGAGAGTGGAGAGGCATTGACGACATAAAATTATATAAAGGACCCGTGAATGAAAGTGGCGATCTGTGACTGTAATAGTAATAACGGATCAAAATTGTTTGTAAATGGGTATTTAAGTGTCATGAATATAGAGTTATGAATTTGGTAGAAGTCTGCAAAAGAATCACACGATTTGGAGAGGTATTTTAAAAGTTATAGCGATTCGTGTATTTAGGCAACAAAGCGAGGTCAAAATAACAAATGAATTCGTTTCAGCGGGTTAAGGGTCAAATTAGAAGCGGAATTTCCAGCGTACATTTGATAAAATACTGATAGTCGTTTGGTACCCTAGTTTTTCAAATCGCTTGATTTTTTCATTTTTTCCAGTTTCTACGTATTGTACATGACTTTTTAAAAAATCGCAAAAAAACAACAATTGTAAACGGAAACTGCGTATTTACGGAAACCTATAGACCAATTACGGTAACTAGAATATGATACACATATCGGTACTTTTTGTTATGCAAACTGAACAAGATGTTTGTGGATATGTACATAATTTTATCAGCACGTCTACCGACAATTCCAAAAAGAGACGTTGCGGCGTCACACTATTTGCGCGCCGTAAGTTCAAAATGTGTACGCTCGTTTTCTTCAAATTTTTGAAAAGAAGCCGCCATTAAAACTTCAACAGTTGAAAGTGATTTTTCAAGTAAGACGCCATTACTGGCGCCTTGGTAAGATATAGTGAAACTATCGTTGAAGCCGTTGATGAAAAAGTCACTGACCTCGAAAAAAGCAGCCATGGTTTAATGTGATTGGTTTTTTTTGTAAATCAACATGTTACGTCGTGCAATGTTGAATAATGAAAAATATCATCTTGTACTTTGTTATTTTGAAATCACTACTCTCGGAGAGGAAGAGAGAGAAGGCCATGACTGCTTGACAATTTTATTCTGATAAAACGTAGACGTTACACGGGATTAAAACTTGGGCCTGCATATTCTCTCAATATCGGCTGAGTGAGATGTCCGTAACCAATTGGTGTAGATATTCCAGTTCTCACACGAGATGTGATATTTATTTACTTCCATAATATTTTTTACCGCTCATTAAACGGAAAGCGTACAAACTGTGGTACATATTCAATTCAATTTTTTTTTTCATGTACAAATTTGTACAGACAAGAATTCGTTAACAATTTTTACGATTTTTTCAAATTAACCTCTCCAATTTTGTACGTATTGTACGCGCGTTCGAATTGTGGATAAAATGCATTTTGAACAACTAAGTTTGGTACACATGATGTTTCGTTTGGCACGTCTTTTAGTACAAAACGTCATAAGTCAAATTTTGTAAGTTACGTAGGTAGTTTCGAGTGTGAAATTTGTGATGCACGAACGTCTGTAGCCTCGTTTCAATTCGCGCGCACTTTTGCACGTAAATGTTAAATAGTAAAAGGTAGCATATGATTGGTTTGAAATGCTATATAGTCACATATTTCGCAATTTTTTGCATTGGTCAGTCTGAGTCTTAGCTAATCAATGATTGGCCCAGATAAAATACTGTTGAACGGAGACTTAACTCTGGCCTGGCTGGTCCAGGACAATGATGGATAAATGGTGAAGTCGAAAAGAAAAGTAGGCATCTTTTCTTTTGGAAAAGTTTGTGGAAGTTTTGATTGATCTTGGTCCTAAGCGAATAATACCAAATTGGAGCAATGGCATTTGCACGGAAATCTCTTACTAACTAGGTAGTGTTTTAGTAGTTAAAAGATTGAACTTTTTAAGAGTGGGGGGCAGTGGAAAATACTTTAAAAGAATGGTTGAGCCAAAAAGGCAAGAGACAAGCCGAATGTCATGTGGACTGAAGTTTTTTCTACTTAAAAGTTGATATTTATGTGAGGGATGTCTAATGGAAATGTGTGTATTTCAGTGTATGGAATGTGTGGTCGAAATTGGGTGAAGTAATGAGATTTTTTAAGGGATAAAAAATCTTATTACATATGGTATCGGAGCTTTGGTTAGAAACCAGAAGCTTGCTCACCCGAAAATCGACTACCGTGACCGGTGATGATGCTCTGACCTGTGTAGGAGGAACCACAATGTGAAGTGGTGGGGGGTTGGAGTGAAACTAAATGACCACAATGCCAGTGGCCCTTGGTTAAATGTGGGGCGTGCTTAGGTCTTAAGGACTCAGGCGGGGTGGGCAGTGTAACCACCGTTGAATCTCACTCCAATTACCTAGAGGCCAAACAAACTTGCTTTCTCCTAGCAATGAATCATGTCTAGATGGAGGGCTTGAAGCCATGAAGGGTGAAAATGTGAGGTTAGATTTGAAAAGATCTTGATGTAGTGGGAAATGGGAAATTTTATGATGTATAACAAGGAAAGTGAAGCACTTTACATCTTCAAGAGCAAAGGAGTCCATAAATGATTGAAAACTTATCAATCCATAAATTGTTACCTCTGATTGCTTTCAACTTTGCTCTTGAAAAATTAGAAAATAAACATTTTACCTTTATGTGTCTATATTTAGGAAAATTGAATTTTCACTAAAAACTTTTAATGTTTATTTGATTTCTCATATTTTGATATCTTTCAATGTCTTTTTTTTTTTAAGAAATATAGTTTTGGATTCGAGCACTCTAAATACTTCAAATCTGCTGCAAACTCAATTGGATAATTATATTTTACGTTTTTTTTGCTTGATTTCATTGTGTGATAATGGCAAATTTTGCATAGAAACATAAAATGGAGAATGCCTTGAATGTGTTGAAGAAACGTAGTGTGAAATTGGTCAAAATATTAAATAATCATGTTGTTTTTGTAGTTGAAACAATTTTTGAACTGAAGAGTGAATTGAAAGATGTTAAGGAAAATGTGAATGTTTCAAATCAAAAATTGGATAAGCTAATTAATCTAATTCACTCTTGAAAGAATGTTAATGATAAAAAGGGTAAAAGTACTAAGAGGAATGTCATTTTTAGGGAAGATGATCACGATAGACCTAAGAAGATAAAAGATATGAAATTGTCTATTAGTGAAGCAACATCCTTTGATGGTAAAAATATTGATGAGTTGGATGCTTAGATTTTTCATATGGAGTATTATTTGGAATCAAACAATTGTGATCGTGATGATTACACAACTTTTGTTGTTACCTGTCTGAAGGGTGATGCTCAGATTTTGGTATTACAATCAGAGAATGTCTAATTTGATTTTTTGATAATGCTAATCGTGAAGCTTTTAAAAACGCGATCAAATCGCGTTTCTTTCTTGTCAGTCAGTTATAAATCCTGGATAGAAAAAAAATGGTTGAACTGTAAACTGACTGGATCTGTGAAGAATTATATTGTGGATTTGACTCATCTAACATTCATGCCATAGGTTTGATTGGTGAAATAGCTAAGTTGCATTTCTTAAATTATTTGAATTTTATACTCAAATCGAAACTGAAACATCAGAAATTTCATAATTTGGAGGAATTACAAGATAAGGTATTGAAACTAAAGGATCACTTGGGGTACAATCGGAAACTTGATCACTCAGGGGTAATTTGAATGAAGTATGAGAGTGGGGTGAGGAGGAATTTGATGATGAGGGTCTGAATGCGGGTTTGCACTTCTGGTGAATAGGAAAAATAACTTCGGGGGAAATTAGAGGGGTGGACAGTGTTAGTGCAAAAAACAAATTTAACAATCGAGGGTGATACATTAATAGTCCTAAATTGAGCATTAATGCTCAAAAACCTAATCTTTTCATACCCACATGCACTATCTGTTAGAAAAAGGGTCATATATCATTTGAGCGTGCACAATTGAAGAAGATTAATTGTTATAACAGCGGAGAGGAGAGACATTTCAAAATAAAGTGCACAAAACCCAAAAATAAAGTCACTTGTTTTGAACGCGGGGTTCTATATCATTACACTAAGGACTATGCACATCAAGGTTCTCTACAAACAATTGATGTCAATGAATGTCTCCAAGAAGATTTTGCATTATATCTAGCTGAGCATGAAGCCCAAGAGGTGAAAAACGAAAACGACTAGTTGAAAGTCCTCGGTTTAGTCAACCGAATCCAAAGTTAAGGAGTTAACTATGGAAGGCAAGTTAATGAATAAAAAAGTTCGGATAGCAGATTTTGTTATGATTCTGACTACACTATATAGTTTGAAGAATCCTTGTGATGAAATTCTTAACAATAGACCTATGTTTGGACAATTAAGTAACGATGACACCCGACACAGTTTGATCAGATTCTAGTCTTTAGTGGAAAGTAAACCATTAAGAGTAGTGGTTGATTCAGGTGCTACACATAATTTTATTTCACACAAGTTAATAGAGGAAAACAAAATTCCTACTGTCATAAGGGAAAAGCAATTACATGTTCAAGTGGTAAATGGTAATAAATCCATATTAGATTTACTAACTAACACAATATTAGTTGATATCCAGGGTCATAAAATGAAAGTTGTGTGTGAAATAATAAATTTGGGAAGTGAGAAAAAAAAACTGGGAAAGCCTTGGTTAACTGAACATAATCGTCAAATTAATTGGGGAACTAACACACTGAAAGTGAAGTTTGAAAATGATTAGAAGGTTTGCAAACATTACCTTCAAAAAAATTACATAGAAATAATATGAATAATATAAACAAATTGGGAGTGGAAGTTTTGATTTCAGCTAAACAATTTGAAAAGCACTTAAATGATAAAACAAATCATGTTTTCTTGTTATTAGTAAATTGAGGCAATTATTGATGAAAGGTGGGGGAGAAAACAGTAATATTGATGTCATTCCTAAATCAAACACCACTAAAAATATTGCAAAACTTAAATACGATTTTGTAACGGACAGTAATACATTTGATGTTGTTGTTAACGATTTGATTTTTGAATTTCGAGATGTTTTCCTAAGCGATTTACCCTCAAGACGGCCACCTTCCCGAAATGTGGAACATGTTATTAACTTGAAATTTGGATGTAATCTTCTGGTCAAATGAATTTATAAGTATAGCTTCTTTGATCGGGAGGAGTTAAAAGAATAAATCAATGAGCTTCTAGAGAAAAAACATATTCAGCCCAGCAAATCACCGTACGGAGCACCATTCCTCTTCGTCAAAAGAAAGACGGAACGTTGACAATGTGTGTCCACTATAGTAGTTTGAACAAGATTACGGTGAATGATAAGTATTTGTTACCACTGATATCTGATTTGATAAATCCCTTGAAAGATGCTAAATTATTTTTTTTGATTAATCTGCCTAGTGGCTTTAATCAGGTGCCAATTAAAACTGAAGATGTTGATAAAACTGCTTTTAGAACTAGAGTCGGTCATTTTGAATCGATAGTGGTGCCATTTGGTTCGACGAATGCACCGCCCATTTACCAAAGATTAATTAACCAAACATTTTCGGATTATATAGATAAGTTTGTTCAAGTCTTTATATATGACATTCTAATTTATAGTGAATCTAAACAACAACATGTAACTCATTTAACGAAAGTATTGGAAAGATAAAGGAAATAAAATTATATGGAAAATTGACAAAATCAAGTTTCTTTAAAAATGAACAATTATATTTAGGATATATAGTTACTGGGGAAAGTGTTAAAACAGATCTGTCCAAAATCACTATAGTTCAAAATTGGAAGCAACCTACTAATGTCACAGAAGTTACATCATTTTTGGGATTGGCCACTTATTACAAGAAATTAATCAGAAACTTTAGTATGATTGTGGCACTTTTGACAAATTTATTACGGGAGAGAGAGACGTTTGTGTGGGAAATTGATAACATGAGAGCTTTCAAAAAACTAAAAGAGAAGATGACCTTTGCACTTACACTAGTGTATCACGATCTTGTTGGAGAGTTTCAAGTGAGTTTGAAGTTTTTAATCACCATAGATGTATGTGACAAATGTTTAGGTGCAGTTATAAGTCAAAAAGTTGAGAAACGTTTTCATCCTATTGGTTTAAAGTCTACCAAATTCAATGATGCTTAAAAAATTACCTATTGATGCTCAAAAAAATTACCCAGCACAGCACAGGAAAAAAATTTACTTGTAATTGTTCATGCATTAGTGAAATGGCGTTGCTATTTGCATAGTAAAAAATTCACGGTTCATTATGACAATAAAAAAATTTCTTATCTACAAAAATTGTTTATCCATTGGTGAAATGGTGTTGCTATATACATAGTAAAAAATTCACGGTTCATTATAACAAGAAACACTTTTTTATCTACATAAATTAAATGATGAAAAGATAATTACATGTAGACAAGTTAGATGGATGCATAAATTGGCATATTTCAAACGTCAAGCATATTCATGAAATGACAAATGTAGTGGTAGATCCTTTAAGCAGATGTTTTGAAATATGTGTAATGGTTCAGAATGAATTGTTTTAGATGTTGTTAGAAATGGTTATGATAAGGATCTTAATTTTGCTGTAATTTGCAAGAATCTTTTCGGAGGGATTTTTGACCAATTGAATGAGAGGCATGTAAAAAAACTTTGAAATAGAAGATGGATTACTATATTGCAAATAGGTGATAAGTGATGCGTTCTTGAAGCGGTAGACTTAAGAAAATAACATTTACAAGAAGCCCATGAGCATTTAGGACATCTAGGTTGAGATAAAACTCTTGGCCGGTTCCAAAGTAGATTTTTTTGGCAATGGATGGCAAAAGAGGTGTCTAAACATGTAAAAAGTGGCATTCTCAGCCAACAAAGTAAACAAAGTAACCAAAAACTTAGAGGTCTCTTAAAACCTTTGGATATCCTAGAAAGAGCATGGGTATCTGTCAGTATGGATTGATTTTATTTTAAGGTTGCCACCTACATCTAAAAGAAATGACACTATCATGGTCGTAGTCAACAGGTTCAATAAAATGACAATTTTTATCCCTTGCAAAACTAGTCATTCAGTTGTAGATATCGCAAAATTATACTTTGACAACGTGGTCAGACATTATAAAGTTCCTCTATCCATATTCAGTGATATAGACTCTATATTTACTTCTGCATTTGGGAAAGAATTCCAACAAAATTTAGGCACAAAATTAATAATGAGTACCTCCTATCATCCTCAAACAGATGGACAAAAACAAAAGATGAACCGTATATTGGAAAAAATGCGTAGGATTGTTTGCAGTCGAGTTTTGAACACATAGAAATCTAAAGTGTCATTAATGGAATTTGTATACAATTTATGTAAACATGTCAGTACAGAATTCTCACTGTTTGAAGTCGCATACGGATCCACCAACCGAGAGAAACATTAGACTTAATTACAGGAGTCACTCAAGAAAATAGAGGTTATCGAAAGGAGTTTTGGGAATACATTCAAAAAGTATGGGAATCAGTCAAGGATGCATTAGTGGAGGCACAAAGGAGGCAAGAATTAAATGCTAACCCCAAACGGGGTGATTGGGTGGTAAACACAAGTGACAGAGTTTGGCTTTCAACAACTCATTACAGATGTAGGATCAAGGGACAATAAGATTCTACCGGGAAATTTGCTCCAAAATACATTGGACCATTTATTGTAATGAAGATGATATCATTAGTTGTTGCCAAATAAGACTTTGTGCCTTCAACAAAAAATCATCTAGTGATACATATTAGTCAATTGAAACCAGCAAATCTTCAACCACCTGAAGGAGAATTGGAATTGAATCCCTCAATAACTATAGAACCTCAGCTTCATAGATGGGTTATAGATTCAGAATTGGAATTGGATCCCTCAATAACTATAGAACCTCAGCTTCATAGATGGGTTATAGATTAGGTTAGTCAACAGTTTAAAGTCGACAATACTATATTTTGGCAAGTGCATTATCGAGGAAGACCGGAAGATGAGTTGACCTTAGAGGACGAAAAAAATTGAGTTTTTGCAAAGGTATTGGAGAGATAATTATATAGAAGTACCACCTTCAGAGTAAAATGTGTTTGAGGTCAGTTAAAAATAAAGAAAGGATGATGTAATAGTAATAAGGGATCAAACTTGTTCATAAATGGGTATTTAACTGTTACAAATATAGAGTTATGAATTTGTTAGACGTTCGCAAAAGAATCGCACAATTTGGAGTGGTATTTTAAAAGTTATAGCGATTAGTGTATTTAGGCGACAATGAGTGGTCAAAATAACAAATGAGTTCCTTATAACGGGTTAAGGGTCAAATTAGTAGAGGAATTTCCGGCGTATGTTCGAAAAAGTACTAATAGTTGTTTGGTATGCATGATATTTCGTTTCATCCAATTTTTGTTACGAAACGTCATAAGTCAAATACGTAGGTAGTTTAGCGTGTGAAATTTGTGACGCGCGAGCGTGTGAAGTTGCGTTTCAATTCACGCGCACTTTTGCAGGTAAATGTTACATAGTAAAAGGTAGCATTTGATTGGTTAGAAATACTACATACTTAGGGTATGTCCCCATGTGCATAAGTAAGGGTTTTTTTCTGTCGTTTTCCTGTAAAACTTAGCACCGTACTAACTAAGTTGCAACCATACGAAAGAATAACAAATTTGTATAGTACAATTTCCGTCATCCTCGAACTTAAAATGTACGAAAATTTGTCGTCTTGCGTTTTTCGACCCACTTCCACGACAAAAAACGTCATCTTCAACCTTTCGTGTAAAATACATGCGCGATGTGTTTTAAAACTAGGTATTTTCGATAAACAAATAGGAATATGTATTTTCACGTGCCGTAATTTTTCAAAAAATTTCATACGATTTCCAAGGACAAAGAAAAGTAAAGAATTCGCTATGTTTTGTCCATTTGTGTTCTAATACGACGAATAAAAGTACACGATTTGTTTGGTTTTGTCCGTTTTCGTCAAGTATAATTTTTTTTTTTGCAGGGGTTTTCAAATTCCAATGCCATTTCACGTCGACCGGACAGACGACGCAAAGGCAAAGCGCCTTTTCTTCAACAGTGAAACGACACAGGCAAAAAGGTGGTACGTCGACAATGTCACGGTAAGACATGTGACGTCACAAGCAGTTACAAAAAATAACGTGCGACCGCGGATTGAAAACGTTGACAACCGTCAGAAGTATTGTCGACGTGTACAATTGTCACAAGCGTAAGTTACGATTCCGTCCTTACACACATAGGGACACTTGAAAACCGGGTCTGGAGGATCCGCGCTAAAATACAAAGTAATTTCGCTAAATTACAAGTTCATGGGGACATACCCTTAGTCACAGATTCCGCACGTTTTTGCATTGGTCACTCTCAGTCTTAGCTGATTAATGATTGGCCCATGAAGAAGCCTGTTGAACGGAGAGTTGAGTCTAAGCTAATCAATGATTGGCCCAAGTAGAAGCTTGTTGAACGGAGAGTTGACTCTGGCTTAACTAGTCCAAGGCGATGATGGATAAATTGTGAAGTCGAAAAGAAAAGTAGGCATCTTTTCATTTGGAAAAGTTTGTGGAAATTTTGACTGATCTTGACCATGAGCGAATAATACCAAAATGGAGCAATGACATTTTGCACGGAAATCTCTTGCTAATTAGGTACTGTTTTATTAGTTAAGAGATAAAAATATTTAAGAGTGGAGGGCAGCGGAAAATACTTTAAAAGAAGGGTAGAGCCAAGAGGGCAAGAGACCAAGGTGAATGTCATGTGGACTGAAGCTTCTTCTAATTAAAAGTTGATCCTTATGTGAGTGATGTTTAATGGAAATGTGTGTATTTCAATGTATGGATTGTGTTGTTGAAATCGGTTGAAGTAATGGGATTTTTTCTGAGAGGTAGGAAATTTTATTACAAAGACCTTTGCACTTTTTTTTTGTACTTGTTGGTGACATACAGGGAGAAAAATAGCGATAACTTTGCCTCGTCCTAAGATTTTCCCACTCGTGTGACGCGTGCGTGGATTGTTTGTCATCCGTTGTTTCGTTTTTATTTCAACTAAAATCACCTCACGGGGTGATTTTTGATTAAGTTTTTTTATGATCTGGATTCTCTTGCCCGGGGGTTGAAAAGAAGAAAACGCCAAAAGGAGTTCACAAAATGACAAACATAGAGTAAATCCATGTTTACTAAAGGTAATTAATAGTTCACTTCTATATTTTAGTTTTACTTTAAAGAAAGAGAGTGAGGATCAAAGGCACGCCATGTCTGCCGCCATATTTAGAAAGTGTCAGATTTTGAAGTAGAGGATATTTTACTAAAATGTTGCCTAGGTGCAGATTTGAACTTGGGTTTATCGACCCCTATATAATCATACGTCTTAACCACTAAGGCGTTATCGAAACGATACACGTGGAGGGTTTCAAAGATATCTAAACATTAACGCAACAGCTAATTAACAACATACTAACCAAAAGGAGCAATTCATGCATGTATGCGAATCTGAACCGTGTAAAATATGTTTTGATCAGACGGCCAGCATTGTAGCCGCCACGCGAAGTGAGCTTTTGGCGTCATTTAGAGAAAGGGTCACTCGGTGCCACATGGCGCCACATTATTTGATACCGGAGAAGATAGGAGGAGGAACCATGGCTCCCGATTTGACATGTGTCACCTTGTAGACCATGTCGTACAATGGTCGTACAATAAGTACATCTCTTATTGTACCTTCTTGTACTATATAGTGTTCCTATTGGACTAGGGTTTAGTAGTAGGTAGTCGTGAGTAGGCAGACCAAGACTTAGTGATATTTAGGTACCTCTCTCTAAGAGAGCTTGTAAGTATAAAGGTCATCTTTGACCAGCCATAACTTACTGCTCAGGGGAGCAAATTCAGTGATTCTTTTTGCGTTTAACTCAAGGGAGTCTTGTCCTCACAGGGGTGAGGGTGGTCAGAATATTTGTGTGCTTGCGCGACACTTATTCAGTGGGAAAGTGGAAGGGGCAAATATTATCCTAGAGGCTTTACATAGGCTGCTCATTCTGTGGGTCAATGTTGAAATTTATGTATTTTCTAGATCTGTATTGGAAAAATAAATAGAGTGTTGGAAAAAGGTAATTAATAGTTCACTTCTATATTTTAGTTAGAATGTAAATAGAGAGAAAGAGAGGACCAAAGGCAGGCCATGGTTGCTGCGTCATTTACAAGAAGACAGAATGAATTAGAAGATATTTTACTAGTTTTAGTAAAATAGTGCTTTTGCGTCATTTAGAAGGAGACAGAATGAATCAGAAGGTATTTTACTAGTTTTAGTAGAAGAGTGCTTCTGGCCTGATTTGAACCGGGTCTGCGGATTACTATGTAGACCTACGCCTTATCCATTAAGGCACTAAGGAAAAGATGTACATGATATGTTTCACGCATATATATATGCTAATCTAAAGGACTAATTCGCAGCAGACTAACGAAAACGTGCATTAATCAATTCATGCATGGAAGCGAATCGAAGCCGTATAAATACAACTGATCGGACGACACTATTACAACCGCCACCCACAATAAGCTTTCGGCGTCCTTTGGGGATAGCCTCACGCGTTGCCACGTGGCGCCACATTATTTGATGTCGGAGAAGATGGGAGGAGGAACCATGGCTCCCGATTTGGCAAATGTCACCTTGTAGACCATGTCGTACAATGGCCGTACAATAAGTATATCGCCCATCGTACCTTCTTGTACTATATAGTGTTCCAATTAGACTAGGGTTTAGTAGAAGGTAGTCGTGAGTAGGCAGACCAAGACTTAGTGATATTTAGGTACCTCTCTCTAAGAGAGCTTGTAACTATGAAGATCATCTTTGACCAGCTATAACTTAATGCTCGGGTGAGCAAATTCAGTGATTCTTTTTGCTGCGGACTCAAGGGAGTCCAAGCTACACAGGGGTGTAGTCGGTCAGAGTCTTTGCGTGCCAGGGTGGCACTTATTCAGTGGGAAAGTCAAAGTGGGGAATATTGTCCAAAACACATATTCAAGCTTTGCACTTGTGGTGGAACTGAGCATACAAAAGGTCTTCTCTTCACAGGGGTGAAGGTGTATTGGGGTTCTCATTGTCAAGGGATCATTCCTTTGGGTTTATATCAACTTGGAGTCGGCATCACCTAGATTAGCTTCTTTTGGATCTGCGAATTCTGTGGGCAATGGAGCCCATAGAATTTCAACAAGACTGGTAAAAGTATTTTTTCCATACGACTAAAGTATTTCTCGTTCGGGACTGATTTTTTGAGGAAACGACAAAAATAAACGTCGATACTTTAATACATGCGGACACCCACTACTTTCAAAAATTTGCACCATGGTTCCAAATTTTTTTTTTCGTCCTTTCTCACTCTACTTGCCATCAAAATGCACCCCAATACAGTCAAAAGTAGTAGTTTTTAGAGATCTTTTATATCGTTATATTTCATTGCTTGAGTTTTGAGATAGACGCGGTAGTGGGAGAGGGAGAGAGAAAAAGGCGCCTTCACGGACTTCGCTTTTATGAAATGTCATCCGTTGCTCCACTACCCCTCCACACCCGCTACGCAAAAAAAAGTCCGTACTGATTGAAAATAGAGAGGGGTTATTTTATTTGTTATTCCTCGCAATGCAAAAAAATAAATATAAAACCTTTGACGCGTGTGACAATGTCTGCTTATTCGTTCAAATATTCAAACTTTAATTAAAATCATTTCGCAAAGTGATTTCCGTAAACGTTTGATGATGAGCCGGAAAGACGCTAAAGTGGGTCGAAAGGCGCTAGACGAGAAAGTGGGTCGAAACAGGCTAGACGAAGAATTGCACTACATTTAAAGTTTCAAGGTGACGCAAATTGTACTGTGGTATTTTCATTTTTTGGGTACGGCTGCAAAAAATTTCATCGCGGGCTAAGTTTTGGAGGAAAACGACAAGAAAAAATCTTACATTATCACATGGGAACAAAATTGATAAAATACGTACCCGACTATGTACCCGTACATTTTTGTACATTTATGTAAGTGTGTCCGTACATATTATTACTTTTAAGGTTATTTAAGGGGGAGGGGGGGTTTATGGCTTTTTAGGGTACATTCTCGTACATTTGCCTGTATTACGTCTATTTTTTGTACATTTAGGTACAGTGTCCGTATATGTTCGTACTTTTGACGATTATGATTTTAAAGCTTTCAGGGGGTACATTCTTGTTCATATCCGTATACTAATGTAATACTTATTAAATTCTCGGTACATTTACGTACAATGTTCGCATATTTATGCACTTTTTAGGGTAATTTAACGGGGGATTTTATAGTTCAAGTGTACATTTTCGTACATTATCTACAATACTGTATATATCAGTACAATTGCCCTACATTTTACGTACTTAAAAGATTTTTAGGATACACTTTCCGTATAGTTTTTTCATTTTCGTATATTCTAGGACTTTTTAGGATGTTTTAGGGTTAAAGGGACAATTTTCATACATTTTTGTACGCCGTATAGTGAAAATTAAACGAAATTTACGAAAAGTATAGAATCGACGAATACTAAGTAAAAATTGGAAAAATGTTAAAATTCGCACGAATTAACCATGGTTTTAAGCTTCAAGCGCGGCTTATTTTGTCACTTCTGAGTAAGTTTTGTCTGTTGTGCGCTAAATACGGAGGGGTCTTATGAACCATCGTTCAAAAGTAGGCGTTTTTATGGTAGGCCTGTGGTAGGCGCACAAAACTTGGCACAAAACTCGCGTAGAGTAGGCATACTGTATGTGTGTGCTTTTGTGCACATTTTTGTACGAACGTACGAATCTGACGTATGATCATAGTACAGCGCACGCCGCTGGACGAAATTTCAACAAACTGACACAGCGTAGGATGAGTTGTGTTATGGGCTTTTCATGTGATCTACTTACATCGCTACTTTGATCAGAGACCGTCCGATCGTCCGAATCTGACGGTTTAAATAAAAAATACCTCAAAACTCACAGATTTTATTTTTTTGGTCCGAATGTTTTTCAAAATTTAGACATGACGTTTAATTCTCTATCGATCGATGTGCAACTTAACCCTGTTACTATTTTTTTTTTTTTTGCGACCAGTACAATATGGGTCTTAACTCTTAAGGTCATATTGTATGTTTTAAATACAATAGGCATATTGTATGGGCCTACTTTCACCTACTTTTGAACTATGCTATGAACCCTTTAACTGGCCTAAAAAATAAAAGTGATTCAAACCGTTGTACTCCGAATATCGCCAGTTCTAGTCGAACTGGAAGTACGTACGATTAAAACTGGGACCTTTGTTCGGTTCCGGAAACCGAAAACTGACAGTTTCAATTGGATACGCAGCATTACTAAATCCCGTCTGCCTAGAAGCACCATGATAATTGATGAGTTGATAACCGCTACACTACCGACTAGAATATCAAGATTCTGCATAACGATTCTACTCTTCTCGGTTTCTATTTGCTGGCTATTCAAAACTTCGGTGGTGTCAGTAATTAAGCATGTTTAGTACGGAAAACGTTCCTGATCGAACGGCCACAATATCTTCCTGAAATGAGGAGGATTTTTTAACAATAGTACTCTATTGTACGACCAGGCTGTGGTACGTCCACGCATAGTACGTCCACGCCTATGTTTGCGACATGTGCCATTAATGACTCTTCTGCTACGGCCAGAGTATTTTCCATGAAATGTGGCGACCAAATTCACCATATGCTCTAACATGGTGACGCGTTTCTCCTGATCGGACGGTCAGAATACCTTCCAGCGAATGTGGCATAGAGTATCCCAGTTGCTGCTGATACTCTGTAGACTCATGCAGGACAAGGGATTGGTGATTCTGTAACTGGTGATCGGACGGCCATATATTACCCTGAGATGGGGAACAAATTTTTACCTTACGTTTGGATACGTCATTCCATGACGTCCTATATAAAGTATTAAAGTATTAATAGTATATGTTACTTTAAGGTTCAGTGGAAGTTCACAGAAGCTGAGAAGCGTTTCAAAGGCTGTACGCTGCATGGTCGTAATTGATTCAAACTTTAATTTGTGGTGGTCATTACCTTTTCTGTTAGAGGCTTAAAATACGGTATAGTGTATCGTGTATAGAATTTATTCGTATAGTGTGTCTTTCTGTTGTATAGCGGAATAACACAAGGTCATTACTGCAGTTTTATTATTTTATCTCTCTTCTCTTCTGGTTGCTTTGATTGCAATTTCCTGCTTTGTTGCCATTTTTCTGCTCCTCTGTTGCTGAATATCGCCTCCTGTCTGTTCTTACAACAAACGAACCCTAACTGAGTTTCTCGACGTAAAGTAGCAATTTTTGATCCTATTTTTTTGTCTGTCACGTCCTCTCGTTTGGTTGTCACTCATTTGTCACTCATATATTTTTTTCCTTACACGGACAAGTCAACACAAATCCAGGATTTTAGCGGAATCTGCGGAGGGCTGTTTTTGGTGGAGATCTGCTAAGGAAGAAATTTTTTCCTTTGAAGTGTTTTGGAATCGGTATAATGCAAGGAGATTTGCTCAGCATCCAGCCAGGAGAGCTTGTGTTTCCATGTTAGTTATCACTACATATTCTCATCGTTCTTTCTCTCTGCTCTTCTTTTTCTCTCTTTTCTTCTCTCCCTCTCTTTGCTTCTCTTTACTTTTCTCTCCCTCTCCCCCTCTCTCTCTGTCTCTCCCTCTTCTTCCTCTTCCTCTTCCTCTTCCTCTCCCTCCCCTCTCCCTCTCCCTCCCCTCTCCCTCTCCCTTTTCCTCTCCCTCTTCCTCTCCCTCGCCCTCTCCTCCCCTCTCCCATTCGTTCTCCGCCACACCCCTACCTCTCTCTCACACACACGCACTTTTGAAAATCAGTTATCTCTTTCACATTCTTTATTTGAATCTAATCGCTCATTTAAAAACTTACTGGTTGGAGTTGACCGATGTGTCAATTTCATTCTACAACTTTCACATCTTCTCTTTTTAAAGATCTGGTTATTTGGTTTTTGCCACTACAACTTTTTCATTTCTTTGAATTTTGATTGCCTGTTTTTTTATTTCTCTCGCCCTTTTCATTGTCCTATGTCGCTTTCTTGTACTAGATTGACCATTGCTATCAGCCTTAGTAATACTAATTTGGTCCCGGCCTTTTTTGACTGAAGAATCACATATTACTGTTAATAACTCTTCTAAGGTAGTGGATCCCCACGACTCCCTACATTAAGTTAGTATAGTAATTTTTTTTCCGCATTTACACTTTTAATATTATCACACGGTTAGCAATGGCACTGTACTTTGCCCATCGCTGTTACTGGTAGATACTTTTTGGGCATTCAAACTTCTTTAACTTTATTGTCAATCGTTGGCCTTTTGTTTCTAAGGGAACAATGGAAAGGGAACGATCTCATTTTTCAATTGTGATGTCTCCATCGAAAATCAGAACAACTCTGTGATAAGAAAGTTACTTTTGACTGCCCAGAAATTGTTGAATGCTAATGGCAATGGGGATTTCACCTCACTCAGTTCTTCCTTTATCTTCTTCTCTTATTCCATTTTTGTCGATTTTCTTTGTTTCATTCCAAAATCTTGTTTTATTTGGATAATTGTTGTGCAGTTGAACTAAAGAAGCAAGTTTCTTGCTCCCTACGTCTCATCAATTTGACTTCCGAATATGTTGCATTTAAGGTAAGACTCCCTTAGATACTTGTCGCGTCCTCTCTCTCTCTCTCTCTCTCTCTCTCTCTCTCTCTCTCTCTCTCTCTCTCTCTCTCCCTCGCTCCCTCGCTCTCCCATTACCTGAGGCATTTCCTTCTGTTTTCCCATCCTCAGACTTCCTCATCCCCCCCTCGTACCCGCCTCGTCCCCCCCTCTTTCTCCCCTCTCACTCCATATGAATCTTTGCTCTTTTTTTTCTGATCCTAATCTCCTCTTTCTCCCTGTCTGCAACTTACGAGGGAGAAGGAGAGAGGAGATTAGGATCGGAAAATAAAAAAGTTTTCTGGTTTGAAGTATTTTGATTGGAATTTTTATACTTGCCTTTTGATGTACAATCTCTTTAAATTGCAAATTGTGAAGGAGGATTTTAAGTTTACTTTAGGGTAATTGTTTTGGTAATTTTCTAAAGATTTTTTTTGATGCAGTCTTTATTTCCTGTTGTAACTAGTAAGTAGAATGTTTTTAAAACTAATTTCACAAAAATGATTTACAATGAAGGGCCAGGCAGTTCATTTCTTCATGGTATTCTTCTGTACCTGTTGGTATATTTTGAATTCAATAAGATATTTTCTTTTGGGGCTTTTTTTGGCATTTTTGGCAAGTGTTCAAATTATGGTTGTCATGTTTGGCATTCAAACGGTGTTTATGGGTAGTTCCATTATTTGCAATTTTCTTACCTTTGGTAACGCCCAAAGTCATTTTCTGACTAAACCTCGTCTCCAAAATGTTTTTCTCGAACTGAATTTTGAGCTTTTTGTTTTGTTTAAAATTATGCTGGACGTGTGGTTCTTGACTTCAATTGTAGCTTTTTATTATTCCTTCTAAAACAAGTTTTAGCATATTTCAATACACTGTTTTAAAAATCAATACCTCTTGAAATAGAAAGCAAGTTTTAATGCATCTTACAATCACATACTGTTGTCTACATCAAAACTAATTCTCCTGAAAGAAAACAAGTTTATACATTTTAATGCACTGTTTTTCAGATCAAAACTACCTCGCTGGAAAAGAAAACAAATTTCAATGCATTTTAATAAAATTACCTCATCTAAAAAGAAAACAAGTTTTGTTACATTTCAATGCACTGTTTTTCAGATCAAAACCACCTCTCCAAAAAAATACTGTGTCCGACCAAACACTGGAGTTGTTCCTCCTCAAAGTTCCACTGAACTTGAAGGTATTTATTCACTTCTTATGTGTTACGTCTCTTCTTTTCTCCTTCTGTGTTTATTATTCCTGTTTATTTTTCCTGGAAATTTAAACACAGAAGTGTTTTCAGGGTGTTCTAGGGTTCTACAAACAAATTATGGACTCTAAGTAGATGTCTGTTTTTTTCTGTAAGATTTTACATCCATAATTGAAACCAGAATATCTGCTTAGTCTTTGTTATGGCTTCTAGTTTCTGGTGGATGTCAAGTCGCAAGTTTTGTAGATATTACTGAATGAAGTAGGAGAGGGAGAATGAGAAGTAGGAGAAAAGGATAAGAGGGAGAGTTGGAAAAGGGGGGAGTGGGAGGAGGGGGAAGGGGGATGGGAGATGGAGGGATGAGCAGTGGAAGAGGAGGAAAGGAGGAGAGGAGGAAAGGGGGAGAGTGTGAAAGACGGGAGAGGAAGGGGAACAGAAGAGAGAGAGATTGAGAGACGCCTCCGTTGTTGCTTATGCTTCCATCAATTGTTATAGCAATATGAGATTTTATTTATATCTGTGTTGAACTGTAGTTTGCTAGGATTATGTATTTACGAAAGTCCGAATGAAGAAATTAAAAAGAAATTCATTTTTTTTTTGAGTTCTATGTAAAATTTTATTTAACTTTAATTGATATGCCTAATAATGTTAATAAATTTTTAAGTGTACTGTACTGTAAAAAATATTAAATGTTTGTAATTTAAATTATTATAGTTAATGTAATTAATGATTAATTACTATGATGTTTATTATTATTCCATTTACAATTGCTAACGTTGTTACTGTTTGTGGTTATTGTTTTTAGTTATTGGAACTATGAATGATTATTGTGAAGGTTGTTATACATCCAATAACAATTTCAATGGTCATTAATTATTTGTTATCGTTGCTATATTGTTTTATTTCGTAATTTCTTAACTTTGCGGATGTAGTTTTTGTTCAGTGGTGATGCAAGCTCACAGAGAAGTTCCGGCCGATAGGTTATGTAAGGACAAATTTTTGGTACAGAGTGTTGTGATTTCCCAGGGAACTTCAACGAACGATGTGACGCAAGACTTGGTGAGTCTTAGGGTTTTAGGGTCTTTTAGGGATTTGTAGGCTTGTTCCTATTGTTTTTGTAACTTTCCTATTCATTTTTTGGTATCTTTTTTTGTTCGTTGGTTTTTCTGTTCATTGTTTTTTTTGTTGGAGAGTGAGGTTCCTTGGGACTATTGTTTGAAGGTTTTTCCGAATATTGTGGGAATAGAGTTGTTTAAAACTTGTGACTAAATGACTTCATTTTTTTTGGTTTTTGTAAAACACTTGACGAAAATAACAATAGATTAACGCGAGCTTGTTGATAACAAAATTTCAGTTTCAGGGTTTATTAGGGTTTTTTGGGACTTCTTGGCATGTTGGTTCGATGAGATTTGGACCATGTGGAAAAAAATTGTTTTGGACTAAGTGTTTGGGATGAAATTGTAATCACTGCATTCGTTCAAAAATATAATCCATTTGAGAATATTCGTCAAAGACCAAATAATCAGTCGATTCTTATATTCGGGGATTAAAATTTTTGCCTTTTGTTTTTAGCCAAAAAATTGTGAAGATAGCTTATAATAATATGATTTTGTTTGTTGTTGACATAAGTGGGTCATTTGAGGTCTATTCTCCTCCAAACAAAACCCTAAATGTTGTGAAGGAATGGCTGATATTTGAGAAAAAATATCCAGACAGGTCTAATATTTGACAGTTTTTCCCCGAGAAAATGAATATTGGTCACTATGAATACAATATTTCCTTGGTTGAAAGTAAACGGCACACTAAATATATTTGGACCTTTGAAAGGTTTACACAGAGGTTAGTGTAGATCACGGGTTTTTCTTTAAGGATACATTCACCCCATTTTTGGCATTCATGATTTAAGGTGGATCTTAATAATATTTTCATCCACATCTGCAGTCCATCCACAGTAATAATGGAAATTTGGCAGAACAAAATGAGAATTTAGTTTGTAATGGAAAAGTTCTGTTTTTTTATATTTTTCTACTTCACATGAGTTTTTTGACGTAATGGTTTTTATGATGAGGTAAAGGTTTAAGGAGTTGAAAGTCAACAAACTGATTTTTTCTTTGTTTTTTTCCTCATAACTGCTTTTCCAAAGTCAAGTTTTTGTTTGCTCTTTACTTGTCATTATTTTTCTCTGCTATTGCTACTTGTTGTGATGTAATTAGTGTGGATTTAAAGCTTTCCTATTTTTAATTTCACTTGCTTTGTTCCATTCCCAGTCCACACTATTCCTTTAGATCAGGTCTTTGGACCACTTCAGCTCCTGGGAATAAAACCAATTTGTTTGTTTTTGCCTTTGAAATATGTTAAATAAGCTGAGTGAGAAAAATTGTTGGCCCATACTAGTTAGGGTTATGTTGTATTCTTATTACTATTTTTATCTACCATAGTCAATCGTTCTCTACCTTTATCTAGAATTTCCTCTTTTTGTCTACCATTTTCCCACCATGTATGTCTGATTTTTCGTTTTCCTACTATTCTGTACCATTTTATACCATGTATGTTTACCACTTTCGTCTATGTTTTATTCAGTATCATTTTATCTTCTGCCGCTTTTTCATTTACTGCTAGTATTTCTACTGAGATTTTCCAATATTTTCTGACAGTCTCTGTCATTTTTCAAATATCAGTTCATCAAGGAGAAAGGGAAAGATATCCGCGAGACAAAATTGAAGGTTGTTTACACTTTCCCGAAAGAATCTCCTTCCCCCTTCCTCTCCATCACCCTCCCTTCCCTCCCATTCCAAATCCCTTAATGAACCTTCAACGGTTTGTTTCCATCCTGTTATTGCATATTTCTGTTCAGATATAGCCCCCCTCCCCCTCTCCTCCCTTCCCCTCCCTTACCTTACTCTCCCGTTCCCACTCCTTCCTCTCCATCTCGCCCTCCCTCTCCCTTTCCCATTCCCTTACCCTTTCCCTTTCCCATTCCCTTACCCTTTCCCTTTCCCATTCACTTACCCTTTCCCTTTCCCTTTCCCTTTTCCATTTGCTTTCCCATTCTCTTCCCCTCGTTTTTTGTATCCCTTTCTCTCTCTTCTC
>JBBHKE010002029.1:203985-218851 GCA_037447655.1 Zygnema cylindricum | reverse complement strand
GGGGGGGGGGGGATACGGGGGGAGGAGAGAGGCAAAGCCTAGACTTGGGGGCGGTAGGGGAAGAGGGATATCGAAGGAGGAGAAAGGCAAAGCATTAACTTGAGGGCGTTGGGGGGAAAGGGTACAAAAGGAGGAGAGTGACAAAGCCTAGACTTCAGGGCGGTGGAGGAGGATGGATACTGAGGGAGGAGAGAAGTAAAGCCTAGACTTGAGGGCGGTGGGGGAGAAGGTATACCGAGGGAGGAGGGATACCAAGGGCGGAGCTTTGACACGGGGGTGGTGGGGGAGGAGGGATACCGAGGGAGGAGAGAGGTAAAGCCTATAGGGCAGTGGGGGGAAGAGGTACAAAAGGAGGAGAGAGCCAAAGCCTAGACTTGAGGACGGTGGGAGGGGAGGGATACCGAGGGAGGCGAGAGTCAAAGCCTAGACTTGAGGGCGGTTGGGGAGGAGGGATACCGAGGGACGAGGGATACCAAAAGAGGAGAGTGGCACAACCTAGACATGAGGGCGGTAGGGGAGGAGGGATACTGAGGGAGGAGAGAGGAACATCCTAGACATGAGGGCGGTGGGGGAGGAGGGATACCGAGGGAGGCCAGCCGCAAAGCCTAAACTTGAGGGCAGTAGTGAATTGAGCAGGCGTGAAACATAGAGTGGAAATAAAAGGTCCCTAATAACCTAACAATAGGTAATTATTTATAAAGATAGGTAGCGAGGAAGTTGACATGTGAAGAGTCAGCTGGAAGTAAATAAAAAATAGAAACGATGGCACTAATACTTTCTTGACACTTCCTAAAATCATTATATTGATTAATGGTCAAACGAAACCAGAAACATTTAGCTAGAAAACCAGAAAACATGACAACGACTCCTTATAACGTTAAGGTTGATGTGAGAAGCTTGGATCGAATGGTGATGACAACCTTAAAAAAAAATCTTTATGGTAATTTATGGTTTTTTTATGGTTTTTAAGGTAACCCACGTTGAACGTGCTCGTAATAAGGGAGGTGGGAACAGAAAAAGAAGCCTCCAAATTGAGTGTTAGACAGCGAAGACACTGTTTGAAAGACGAGGGACGATAGTCAGACGAATGGGAGTTTCTCCCTAGAAAACCTTAAAATACCTCGAAAATTAAGAGACAATAATGAAGTAAATAAGGCACCAACTCCCAAAGCAGATGGGGAGGGGAGAGAGAGGGGGAGATGTGGAGGGAAAGAGTGAGAGAGTAGGGAGAGGGAGAGGGCGAGGGCGAGGGAGAGGGTGAGCGAGAAGGAGAGGCGAAGGGATAGAGAAGGGAAAATAAGGGAGCGCACGAGAGAGAGAGAGGGAGACAGAGTGGGAGAGGGAGAGGAGGACAAAGAGAGAGGGAGAGAGGGAGAGGCGCCACACTTGCCGTAGATGTTAAACCTAACCCTCTTACATAGATGTCAAGGGATGCTTTATTGAGCGCCGTAGGTATAAACTCTCAGCAAAAAATCCCAAAAAATGAGTGAAGGATTTCTATGATGTGATCATCAAATGCGGTAACAAAATTGAATACAAATTGAACCCTTAGTGTGCCCAAAAAACTCAAACTAATTGAATGAAACTCCATACCTTACGGAAAACTGCCTTATGGGACGTTGTACTGTTCTAAAAAGAGAAACAAATGGCAAATCTTTGAAGGAAATGTACCTTCACTCTGTGATTACTTTGCTTTCACCGCACGTTTGCTTTCACGTGGGTACCACAATATTTAGATGTCTAGGCGTGTTTTTGAAATTAAGTGGTGGACGTTGTTTGCAAGCATTAAAAAAAATTAACCAGGTGCTTGTTGTAACATACTTTTTCACAAGTTAAGGTTAGTCGATAGGCTGGTCCTCCAATCCTGTACTAAATTTGTATTCATTTATACATTGTCAACGTGTATTAGTTGCTCTTTAAAAAGTACAAACGTGTCCTCTCCTTTGATGAGCTTAAACACAGTATCATATGACAAGCGAAGCATCCTCGATCTTCCACCAAGGAACCCAATCGACATCCACGATCTTTAAGGATGTGGATCTTTGTTTGTTAAGGTTATGGGTTGTCATCTATTGTAGGTTTCTTTTCTTTATAGGTAGTCATTTTTGGTATTTCAGTTACTTATGGTGGTTAATTGTTTTAGTTAGTGTTGTTTTGTTGTTTGGTCTCTATGCCTTTACCTTTTTTCTCTCTACTCTTCTAGTCCTAAATGCTCTTTTTATTTTATTCCATTTTATCCCCTTTGTACTAGATGGTTATTCTATCGCAAGTTTTGCAATAAAGATTCCTTATGTTGTTCCTACAATCTTGTAAATGTTAAAATAGGCGGCCCACCAAAATGGGGATGCTACAACGTGAATCGCTATTAGTGTTAAAAAAAATTGTGACTCTTAAAACATTTTTTCTCCGTACACACATGTTTGATTGTGGATCTGATGGGTCCTTGGATTGCTGTTGCATACTCTGCTCCTGTTGCAGCTGCTACCGCTGTATTCTTGATCTACCCAATTGGTCAAGGAAGCTTCTCTGATGGTATGCCTCTAGGTATTTCTGGTACTTTCAACTTCATGATTGTGTTCCAAGCTGAGCACAACATCCTTATGCACCCATTCCACATGTCTGATTGTGGATCTGATGGCTGTGACTGAAAGATGAGATTCTCAGGTTCTAATTGGCGGTCTCAAATTGAAAATCGGACAAGTGTGTACAGAGAAAATGTGTTCTAAGTAGCAAAAAATTATTAACACTAATAGCGATCGATTGTGAACTGTACTCTAGTATCAATTTCTTTTTTTTTATTTGCTTTGGAGATATTTGGGACCTTAGACTCATCTTTCAACAACTTTTTGCGCCACTGTGCTCGACGCTCTTTCGAAGTTAGAGGTCCCGATAGCCCTTATCCAACTCTCATGTTGGCTTTCTATCGCCAACGCATTTCTAGCGCCCTTCAACGTTCCCAACCTTCGACCATTATCCCAGAGCACGGTGGTGACTAATGGCCGAGGACTCCGAGATTTACCCGTGCGTCACCCAATGCATATAGACAATATTCGTAGTTCTGATCTGCAGTTAGGCGTAGTTTGAGGCGTTAGTGTCTAGGATAGTTTGTAGTGTCGTGCATGTGACAAAAGAGGTGATAAACATACAACACAATCAGCTGCAAGATAAAGAGTAAAGAAATAAGCAAGAAAGTCATGAACATATCACAAAACAAGTGAAATAAGTCTGTACAAGCAGCAAGCAACAAATACACGTATCACAAGAAAAATAAAGGAGGGGTGAGAGAGGAAGCTAGGAGGCTCGGTTAATTCATTAAGCCAACGGATAGCCACTAGGCTCCTTGGTCGGTTTATATTCCTTACAGGAGTTCTATTAATAAAGATCTAACCTAATTATCACAACTTATAAACTGAAAATGTAGAAAACTGCGAGCAATTATGAGATAACCAGATTTAGCCACATACAAAATAAATAAGGAAAGCCACCCTAATCCACTATCACCAAGTGAACCACACGAGCAAACCCAAAATTGTCTAATCACCATCCAAGGTTTAGCAATAGCCTGAGAAAGAAGGCTACACAGCAATCCACTTGATAGGACGAGAGAAGAAGTGAAGGGAAATGGGTTAGGCCTCGACGTGAGTTGTGTAGATTAAATTGCAAGGCAGGTTACAGAGAAAGGTGAGTGCGAGCTAGGCAGCATAACGCTTAATGACAAGAAAAATAGTCATTAAAACTATCCTGGAAATTTCAGAAGAAAAATAACGAAAGTAAAGGTCAAATCTTCCAAAAGAATCCATGTGCTCTTGAAATTGTGAGCACATAATTTACCTAAAATTCACTAAGTACAAAGTCTACAGTTGAGTGTCTAACTTACGGTAAATACATGCGTTCTATGTACTCGTCTGCGCCTAGTTTTGATTTTTGCCAATAGGCGACCATAATCGTATGCCTTGTTGTCCATAGCCATTTTCAGCCATGGATTTACCCTCGGAAGCACCACAAACTACGCCAAAAACAACCTACTTTTAATCCACTCAGAATTCTACAGAAATAACAAAACAAGCTGAAACTATATAAACAGATATTTTCTAGATTATTAAGTATTCTCACAAATTTTCATATAAAAATACTAAACATAATTATCACATCATCCAATCAATGTTGCAGAAAAACAGCCTGTCATAATTCTTTTATAAAACTGACAACTTCACAATGAAGTTACACACAGACTAGACACACAATAGGTCTTCAAATTTGTAGCAATGTAGAAAATAGAGGGAGGAACATAGATGCAAAATTTTAGATAGTTTTTATAAAACTGACAACTTCACAATGAACTTACACACAGACTAGACACACAATAGGTCTTCAAATTTGTAGCAATGTAGAAAATAGAGGGAGGAACATAGATGCAAAATTTTAGATAGTTCTGCCACCAGATCTGAGAGCAATCCTCATATAAAATTACCAATAATGACCATAACCAGATTTGGAACAGAAAAGTTCCTTGTTAATTTTCCTCGTGCATTTACTCCCCCAATCCGCAAATCCATTTGAACCACCACATTAATTTGATAATCTATTACGCACGGGAAACGTCGGGTGCGCACAAAATGTTGCGTACGCACGAAACCAACTTTTCAAAACAACACTCCCCTGAAAATTTAGTTTCGTGCACCCGAAATAAAATATGCACCGTGTCAAATGTAACTGTACGTTTCCGTACCCCCAAATTTACTCATTTTTTTTCGTTCAAACGTCACCACTGCTTCCGTTGACGTCACCACTGCTTCACCTGCCTGCTGCCATGTCTTCCAAAATCCATCCTTTTTAAACACACCATTGCTTCCCCTACCTCTTTCTAGGTCTTCAAAAAATAATAACTTTCCTCTTCAACCAATTTCAAAATTCAAAATGCTAAATCAAAAATTCCATAAAAATTAGTGAATATCAAAGGTAACCACCTCCATAAAACTACTTTTCACAATGTTTTCTTTTGTCCACTTTCTGCACATGTTTTCTTCTACGGTTGATCCTTTGAATTATACTTATTTTCTTTGTTTTCTTAATGAATTTTGGCATTCTCTCAATTTTTGAACTTTTATTTTCTTTTTCAATATTATGAACTTCCTCTCTTACTCCAATTTTCTGAACACTTTTTCTCTCTCCTTCTCTAAGTACAGTAATCTCCTCGTGCAAATTATTTTCAGTTTCCATTTCCAAGTGACCTTCACTTCCTCCAACTATTCTCACTTCAATAACCTCTTCTTCTTGTAAATCTTTATCACTCACCAATCTCTCGTCGGAAAAATTGACAGGAAACAAATCTTTTTTTGTCACCTCTTTCTCCACTCCATCTCTGGTGACAACAAATTTTTCCTTTCCTTCCTCATTTTCCATATTTTGAAAAACAAAAGTCGACAAGTAAACAAATTCGTCGACTGGAAGTGTAACCTTTCGTGTAGGGGGTCGAACTCGATTGTCATCCCATCCGTTTCGAAAATTTCCTGTGACACATGCATTTTTATATAACGGACATACTCTGAAGGTATGCCCTAAATCATTACAAAAAAAACAATTTTCTAATTAACAACTTTTTCTATTTTTCTAAAACTGTGATCTAACACCCTGAAAATTCCCCCAATCCTTTAAAGCCTCTTTATTATCCTCTTCATCTAAAAAAAACTTGATTGCTAAAGGTAAGTTCCAATCCTTTTTATCAACTTGGTTTAACCTATCTAAAACACACCTATATTCCTTAGGTAATCCTTTTACTAACATAAGAGCTTTTTGAGCATTTGTAAAGTTTCCTCGTGCAATATCATTTTCTACAAAAAACCTTTGCAAACTAGAGCAATATTTCAACATGTTGCCTCTAACATACTTATATTCAACTGTTTTTGTAACACTACTCATCTAGTGATACACATAAGTCTTTTGATATATACGTTCTAACCACTTTCATAATTCAGCTGCACTTTTTAGATCAAGGTAAGTCATTATAAGTTCCTTGGTCAATGATAGCTTGATAATCCGGAAACTCTCAAGGTTCTTCTCCTCCCATCCGATCGATGATTCAACACATGTCCCATCCACCACATCCATTATCTTCCTCGACTTGAAGTAACCCTCCATAATACTCCTCCAACAGTAATATTGAGATCCATCAAATATGGGTAAGATTGATTCATCCAATATGGGTAGCCATGGGTGTGGGCCCATAACCTATTGTCCATAGCAATTTTCAGCCATGGATTTACCCTCGAAAGCACCACAAACTACCCCAAAAACAGCCTACTTTGAATCCACTCATAATTCTACAGAAATAACAAAACAAGCTGAAACTACATAAACAAATGTTTTCTAGATCATTAAGTATTCTCAAAAAATTTCATATAAAAATACTAAACATAATTATCACATCATCCAGTCAAAGTTGCAGAAAAATAGCCTGCTATACTTCTTTGATAAAACTGACAACTTCCAATTGACAACTTCACAATGAAGTTACACAAAGACCAGACGAACGATAGGTCTGCAAATCTGTAGCAACGTAGATAATACATCTGTAGCAACGTAGATAATACAGGGAGGAACACACATGCAAAATTTCAAATAATTGTGCCAACAGATGTGAGAGCAATCCCCAAATAAAATTACCAAAAATGACCATAACCAGATTTGGTACATAAAATTTCCTTTTTAATTTTACTCGTACATTTACTCCCCCAATCCGCAAATCCATTCGAACCACCACATTACTTTCGATGATATATTACGCACGCGAAACGTCGCGTGCGAACAAAATGTCGCGTACGCAGGAAACCAACATTTCAAAAAAACATTGCGTTACAAAATTTACAGCCTAAGGATAAATACCTTTCCTACGCTACGTGTGAATTCGTGAGACCTCTAAGGGTCCACGACTTAAAATGGAACAATCGCGTCGCCGTGTGCAGTATGAATGAATCATCCGTTCGCTTGCATCATTTGTGGCCGTAGATGCGCGTTCGTCCTGGCATACTTTCAAATTGACGTTTCGGTTCGCAATTAGTAACGACGGCAACTCAAATTGGTTCGCGGAAACCCCTGCCGGCAACTTAACTTGGTTCGCGGAAATTCCGGCGCCTAATGCATAGGCGTACGGAATTCAATATGTTTGCGGGTTCCATGGCGCCTGACGACTTCGCGTACAAAATCTAATTAATCCGCGGGTTTCACGGCGTCAACGAAAATTTGTATGGCCTTGTCACCACCGAAACATACCAAAATACAAGTTAGGGTGGCGTTGGTCTTAAAGGGTCGTTTACATGCGATTTAAATGCAATTAAAATGTGGCGACGTGTTGCAGCATGAGAGTAGTGTTTCAATAGTTTAGTTTGTTGTACTTGCTCTATTTCTTTTCTTTTAGGCATTTAAAGCACTATTGTTGTGATTTTAGTCCTTTAGGATTTTGGTTTTTTACCTTTGTTGGTGATGAATTATTTTTAGTGACAATCATGTTTTGTACTTCGATGGTATTATCATCGCGCTTTTGGAAATAAAAGATTTTCTTTGAAAGTACAGAAACAAGTATACTACACCGCGAATCGTAATTAGAGTGAATAACGCTTATTCGGTCGCCCTAAATTTCGACTCTATCCCCTTAAATAGAGTAAATAATTCTAAATTTTTCATTATAATATTTAAGGTAAGGTTTAATTAGCGTAAAAAAATATAATTTAGGTTTGTTTTAGATAGTGTGGAGTACGGACGATTTCCGACCGTACAAAACTGTTCTTTTATATGTAAAAAGGTACATTTAATGATTTATTAGAATCGCGCTCGCACGTGAAATCGCACTAAACAAAAAAATCAATCACATCGAAAAAAAAGACGTTCGCATAACTCTCGTCCGTCGACAGCATCGTCGTTAGTGTGAACATTAACTGACATTCAGTGCGACAAATAGTACTAACGTCATAATGACTTCAAAACTATACGGACTGACAAATTTTGTACGTATGCGTAATTTAGTGTTCATAATTACAACGCGGCTAATTATTGCCGACATTAGTGTTGTGTATCGGTAAAAAACTTATCGCGATAACACCGATACCGATAGTTATCGGTTATCGAACGGTCAGAGGTTCCGATATATCGGTCTGGGACCAACAAATTCCATATCGGCGATAACTTAAAAAATATATAGTATGCATACAATAGTACTTTATAACATACTGTATTATTTTATTGACTTTATATAGCGTGGCATGCCACGTATAAAAACCTGTTGCGTTACCGTTTAACTGCAATTTATTACGGACAGCGCAGCACATAAACGTTGGCTGGCTAACTGAACAAAAGTTTTACGGCGACGCACGGAATTTTACTAAAAAACTGGTGAACATGGAACTGGAAAAGGACGGTGGACACAAAAGTACAGCGGACGCAAAACAACATTCTGCGCGCCGCCGGAATCGAACGGACGACTTGGAATGAGAAAACACGAGCGGACGGGCCAGCGTGAGCGCCGGCATCGTGGAATGGCTCTTTTGGCAGCTTTTGCCAAAAAAGCCGACAGATTGACACGTGGCAGGTCCCCAGTGGATCTCAAGGAATAAAGGGACAAAGCCATGGCGTCGGATGTGAAAGGTACATCATTTTTACAGGATCCGTATCAAAACCGTACAGATCTCATGGCGGCTACTGTACTTTCTGTGCTTGTACACGTCCGGGGAATAAGACGTACAGTTGAGTGTACAAGCGTACATTTATCTGTACGGTCCGTACAGTTATCGCCGATAGTTATCGTTATCGGCATTATCGCCGATAAGTACCCGATATTATCGGCTATTTATCGGGGATAAGACCGATGTCGATATATCGTACCAATATATCGATTATCGGATACCCGAAAAAAAGCCCATATCGGTTATCAGCAAATCCTTACCGATACACAACACTAGCCGACATAACCTAATATAGAGCATAGTTCAAAAGTAGGTGAAAGTAGGCCCATACAATATGCCTATTGTACGCAAAACATACAATATGACTTTAAGACCCATATTGTATTCGGACCTATTCGGACCAATTAAAACATTCGGACCAAAAATTTATTTTTACACTGTCAGATTCGGACGATCGGACGGTCGCTGATCTAAGTAGCAATCTAAGAGGATCACATGAAAAGCCCATAACACAACTTACGATAAAGGCGCCGACCAAAGGCCTACCATAAAAACGCTACTTTTGAACTATGATATAGAGTACTTAAATAAATTAGAGTAAACTTCCTCTGTGAAAAAGTTCTGTCACACAAATTAGCTTTCATAACTCTAATTGTTTTTTGTTTGTTTTTTTACTCTAATTTTTTCTTTACTCTAATTACGATTCGCGGTGTAGTATTGTTATCCGTCTCCCTGTTTGAGGTTGAATCTCGACCGTCCGATGCTCTTTTTCTCGATGAGGATAAAACTATTACTTTTCAACTCTTTTCCATTTTAGAACTTTCGCACACTCTACCAAAGTACACGTGAATCGCTTTTAGCATCAATGTTTTCTTGCAGACATTTTAGAATATTAATCCGACGGTTATGATGGTAGGATCTGCATTCAGCGGTCTCGGATATCCAAATTACAATCGGACATGTGTGCACGGAGAAAAGTCAATGAAAGTGGCGAAAAAACATAGACACGAATAACGCTACACGGTGGAACTGTACCTTCGTCGTCGCTTCTCTTTTCGCTTCGGTTCGGTTCAGTTTCGATTCAAATTCGATTCAAATTCGGTTCAAATTCGGTTGAAGTGCGTTCAGGTTCGGTATAGGTGCGGGAAATGGACAGCGCCAATTTGTCGTTAGCGGAGGGGCTGGTTTCTGCCACATATGTACGGCAAGGAGCCCAGGCGCTTAACCAGCGCTATAATATGGTCCTTCCCCCCCCCCTCTCTCTTTTTTTTTTTTTTTTTTTTTTTTTTTTTTTTTTTTTTTTTTTTTTTTTTTTTTTTTTAAATTATTATTCGTCAGAAACATGAAATTTTGTTAATTTTTCTAGTATCCGGAGAAATTCAAACCTTAGGGAAACTGGAAATCTCACTTATCCCTAACGTTAAGCTGAACCCTATTCCTAACCCTAATCTCAACCCTAACCCTAATTCTGAACCTGCCCAACCGTAGTCTTATCTTAACCCTAATGTTTGCATCAAAGTTCCAGTTATATTTAAAATTGACCCTTGGAAGATCAATTTAGTCAATAAAAAAATATAATAATATGTAAATTTAAAGTGCATGTCCCAATTGTGACATCACACGAGATTACATCACGTCACAGCAACCATCAGCTGATGTCACATTATGTCACATTGTAGCACTCGTATTTCATCAATTGTGTCACATTATGTCAAATTTTATCACATCTTGTCATATTGTGTCATATTGTGTCATATTGTGTCATATTTTATCATATTGTGTCACACTAGGCACTTTGTGTACTTTTGCTTCAGATCACATGATGTCGAATCATTCTATCACACAATATCGCATGACATCACATTTTATTAATCTATTTCAAATTTCTTTGGTCACTCATTTCAATACGTCACATTATACATTTATGTCATATTCTGTCATATTTTGTTTACATTTTTCATCTCGTGTCAAACTTTGTCACATTGTGTCACACTGGACACTTTGCCTATTTTTGCATGACATCACATGATGTTGAATCATTCAGTCACACAGCATCACGTGACATCACATTATATTAAATTATGTCGAATCTCATTCATCACAGATTAAAATATGCCCAATTATGTTTTCTACATGTTGTCATTTTTTGCACATTTCGGTACGTTATGTCACATTTGTTGTCACAATTTGTCATCTCATGTCAAATTTCATCGCATTTTCTGACACTAAACATTTTGAGATAGTTTTGGATTCCATCGCATGATGTTGAATCATTCTAACGCACAATATCAAATGACATGACAAATTTCTTTAAATTATGTCAAATCTTATTCATGCGTGTCTCATTATGTTGCCACAATGTGTCACATTGTGTTATATTATGTCAAATTATGTTGCATTATGTTACATTATGTTGTCACAATTTGTCATCTCATGTCAAATGTTGTCGAATTGTGTCGCACAAGAGACTTAATAATTAATATACTTTTGCATTACATCACATGATGTTGTATCATTCTACCATACAACCATCGCAAGGCATTACATCTAATTAAATGGTGTCAGTTTTCGTTCATCAAACATCACAATATGTCAGACCAATATACATCACTCCATGGTTTCTAACGTGACGTGACGTGACATGATGGACGGCATTCACTAAAATGACAACCAATGGGATCAAATTTTCTTATATCCAACAAATTCTTTTCAACAAACCAATTTTTCATGAAACAACAAAAGAAGACCACACATTGTGCATAGAATTCAGTAAAAAATCATTGTTGTAAGAGTACATTGCCCCATTGGTTTTGTGATAATCGCTCTCTCTAATCACTTTCCCTCTCTTAGTCTCTACCTCTCATACTCCCCTTCTCTCTTCACCGTTTCTCTAATTCTCTCTACCGATTTTTCCAACTCTCCCTCCTCGCGTTGCACTACCCCACTTTCCTCTCCATCTCCCTCTCCCTCTCCCTGCCTCTTCCCCCAGGTAAAATCATTACTGGCCCAACGTCGTCTACCTCCGGAGGGATGGGATGACTCCACTATTGAGATGTTGTTACATGTGAGTCCCCCTCTCTCTCTCTCCCTCCGTTCTCCCTATACCTCTATCCCTCCCTCTCCCTCTCTCCCTCTCCCTCTCTCCGTCTCCACTCCTACCTCCTCTTCCCAAAATTTGATCTTTCCTCCTATCTCCTCACCCCCACTCACTATATTTCTCCTCCCTCCCACTTTCCTCTTCCTTGATACTCTCTTCTCTCCTCTCCTGCCTCTCTCTCTCTCTCTCTTGCATCCCTCTTTCCCCCTCTTCATCCGTCTTCCTCCATACCTCATATTTCCTCCTTCCACTCTCCCTTCATTTTTATGTTTCCTACTTGATCCCGTCCCTCTCTCTTCCCTCCCCTGACATTTTCCATCAATTTTTTCCCACTATTTGCTTTACCTCTTTCTCTCTGATTTTACCTGTTTGCATATCTATTTTTGACCTGTGGAAATGAATTGAATATTGAATGATGGAGGAATCGGTTTATATTTTGAATTTGAAATTGATGTAGAAATCAATTAATGTTTTGAATTGAAATTGTTTTAGACATTGTTGACGGTATAGAGATTAAAAGTTGAGGCTGAAATTGATGTAGACATTGTCAGCTATTTGGTGATTACTTTTTGAGATTGAAGCTGATAAAAGACAATGAATAATTTATGAAATTGAAATTGAAATTGATTAGTGTTTGAAATTGAAGTTGATGCAGACATTTTTTTTACTTTTGCAATTCAAATTGTTGTAGACATTGATTAATATTTTTTATTGGTGATTAATATTTGAGACTGAAATTAATGTAAACATTGTTGGTTACATTGTGACTCCATTGTGGATGGAAAGTGCATTGATGTAGTCAATAGATTTACACTGTCAATCAGTTTTTGGATTAAGAATTTGAAATTAATTTAGATGTTGTTTTATTGTAAACTTGTGATTCACATTATGAACATCCTTCAAGAAGAAATCTAACTTAACGATGAAAATGAGGATGAATTTGAAATAGTGATTTAATTTGGAACAATAAATGATTTAGGCATTAATTTGGTGTGAACTTATTGTTCATTTTTGAAAATGATTCAGGAAGACGTTCAGAATGACAACAAAAATGAGGAACTTGTTGCGGCTTCTCAACGAGCTTTGCGAGGTACACTGAATCTTTATTAGAGTAACGTAATTATTGCATGGGGTTTGTTTTAGTTTTATTGATTCTAATTCAGTTCCAAATGACGTAGCTGAATCTGGACGGTTTAAAAAATAAGTGTTAAGAAACAAGCTAGTGTCATTGACACTATTTTGGGTTCGAGGGGTAAAATTTAGGGGCATTGATGTAGTGTTGTTGACGCTAATAATGATACACGGTGTAATTTTCCTTTAAAAACTACATCGCCCATTGCCGTTAGAGTTAGTGAATTATTACCCTTAATACTTTATTACAAAATATGTTTTACTGCGTGGCTCATTGTGTGCCACTAAACTAAATAGTGTTATAATCACTAATTTATGCTTTTTGGGTCAAAAAAACACGTAACAGAATACTCTTTGGCGATGGGCCTAAAGATTTTATGAAAGGTTACATGCCATAACTTGAATACAGTAAATCTATATTCTTTCTCTATGCTTATTTATTACATGTGAATAGGCAACACCTTTCGACGTTATTAATTTGAAACATGCCTACTTTTTGGTGCCGATAATTTGAGGGTAAGATTTAAAATAGTGTGACTCATAGTAATTAGCAGAGAAAAGGTGTGCGAACGACAAGCGTTCGTATAAGACATTGTTTTTATTACACTGTTTTCCCAACTATATTATCAGTTCATTTACACTAATACACTGCATTTCACAAAATTCAACAATGTTTTACCTTGTGAGTTTGATTTGATTTTTTTTTTTTTGAGAGAACTTACAATCACAGCCTTGTAACTCGTCTAAAAAGTGACTTTTTTGCTCAACATTATTTCTGCTAATCATTTGACAAAGAACCGCAATTGTTAGCACCTTAGAAGGGTTTAAAAACCTTGATAATGTAAAACGGACGTCAAAAGTTTCTTGCCTCTGTCTATCTATGGGAAACCAGTGGAAGTCAAGTTGTGATGATTGTTGGGTACATATTACAAAAAGTAAAAAGTGTAAATTCTTTTTGTTTATTTCTTTTTGAGTAACTGCCATGGAGATGCACAACACGCGACTATCATTGTCCCCGCTATTATTAGTGTGGATTATGGGACACCGTATTACCATCACATAGTTACAATGATTACTAATAATAATTTGTCAGGCCATAAGATGTTTGAAATCAACACAGGTATTTTCTCTGAACACCATTTTGCTAGTTAATAATAATATAATATAATACATTTAGTAATTGCACCTATTATTCATTAGAGGAAATAATTGATCAAGCAATTGTTGGATTTTCACTAATGTTGGTTTTAGCAGTGTCGTCAGTTTTTAACAAATAATGTCAAAAAGTGGAAACTTAACCCTATTCCTAACCCAAACCCCAAACCCTAAAGATTCTCTCTCTCCCTCCCACCCCTCTACCTTTCCTACTTCCCTCTCCCCTCATTCTGTCTCTCTTCCACCCTTCCCTCCTGTCGTCTCTTCCGTCCTTCCTCTTTCCTCCCTCCCCATTCCCCTCTTATAATGCCTCTCCCTCGTATGTGGTACACTTCCCATCGCGATTAGTGTTTAACATTTTTCGGGCACTCAAAAGTACTCAGTGAATCATTATTAGAGTAGAGAAATTATTAGTGTGGGGTTTATATTCGTGTTGTCAATTCTAATTTGGTTCCAAAATGACATGGCTGATACTTTACCATTCAGATAATTAGCGTTAAGAAAACAACAGTTGATATTACTAAAACTATTTTAGGTTCTAGGACAAGAATTCAGGGGCACCGACATAGGTTTATTTACTCTAATAACAACAAATGGTGTACTTTTTCTCATCATAGAATTTTCTGACTAATAATCCCTCTCTCTTCCTCTCTCTCTCTCCCTCTCTCCCTCTCTCTCCTCTTTCTCCTCTTTCTCCTCTTTCTCCTCTTTCTCCTCTTTCTCCTCTTTCTCCTCTTTCTCCTCTTTCTCCTCTTTCTCCTCTTTCTCCTCTTTCTCCTCTTTCTCCTCTTTCTCCTCTTTTCTCCTC
>JBBHKE010002029.1:0-198225 GCA_037447655.1 Zygnema cylindricum | reverse complement strand
TCTCCCTCCCCCTCTCCCTCTCCCTCTCCCTCTCCCTCCCCCTTCCGCTCTCCCTTTAACCTAGCGCCCTGACATCTCTTATTGGAAAATAATTGTGCATAGACTGGAAGTTAAATGTATTGGTCCCTCCAACCTCGTTTCTTTTTTGTTTTTTTCTTTTTCTCCCTTTTTTCCACTTTTTTGTTTTTTGTTTTTAGGCCAATCTTCAGTACCATGGTGGCAAGGAGGACTCGTTTCTACCCAATTTTCTAACTCTATTTTTTTGGTATTCTGCAAATTACCCATTTTGTTGTTATACGAAGCAATAAATAGTTTTATAGCATTGTTTTGTAAATTTTGCATGTGCTGTTGGCCTTTTTGTTTTTTTTATCAATACACTTTTTTCGGTAAAATAATTTTTACTTCCTTAATGTAAAAATATGTAAACTTTATTGTGTTTTTCCTGCTTTTTTTTTTGAGTTGATGCATCGTTTTGTAATTTTTTTACTTTCGATTCACCTTTTTCTTTCTATTTTTTTGTTTTTATACTTGATACATTTCTTGTTTTCGAGCTTGTCATTTTAATATATTCAACCTCGAAATCGACAAAAAAATCTTTAATATCTTTTTTTTTTTCTTTTTTTTCAATCTAGATGTAAAAAGAAGGAAAAAAATTTGAAATTTGAAATTCTTTTATTTTTAGGAGAGAGGAGAGTAACAGTCAAAAGAATTTCCCACAAAATTCGTCCGAGGAGGTATGTTTAATATTAAAGTGGAATATAAAGTATTTTATAAAGCATTTTTTTATTTTTTCTATCTAACAAAATGAAAAGAGATTTTAAAAAATAAAAGTCTGCTTTTTTGGATTATTTATTGTTTTTATTTTGTATTTATTTGTACGAAAACAGGAAAACGAAAAACGAAAATGAAGAACGAAATGGAAAAACGAAAAATAAAGAACAAAAAACAAAATCAAAAAATAAGAAACAAAAAACAAGAAACAAAACAAAAAACAATGAACATAAAATGAATCTATTTTTCCTTCTTTTTTATTTTCCTCTTATGTTTGTTTTTCATTTCTTTTCTTCGTCTTTTTCAGGTCAGTGAGGACGAACAAGAAATTGCCGATCCGAGCAAAAAAAGAACATTTGATTCAAATTCCTCTCAAACAACTCCACCACCTCCAAAAAAACGACAAGTTTTCTCCAAAAACCATAAAAAATCGCAAATTAAAAAGACTTTCAGTGAAAGAAATGATCCCGCGTTGTCTATGTTCGGTAGTTTAAAGAAAAAAAAGGAAAAAAATGAAGAAATAAAAGATGAAGAAGGAAAAGAAGAGGGAGAATTTGACGATCTCGATATCACAAGTGGATCTGAAAAATCAAAAATCCTTCGAGTCGCGACGAGATTGTCTTTACCACGTTGACTTTTAGGAAAAAAGCAAACTAGTTATTGGAAAAAAACAAACTCATTATTCACAACCAGGATTTGCATTTGAGAAATCGAGATTTCCGGTTTTTAAGATGTAAAAATAAAATGTTACTTGAAAAATGTTGCGACATCATTTATGTGTTAATAAACTAGAAGAAAAAAAAAGGATTAACTGGTTGATAAATGTTATGTTAAAACTTTGTGACATCACCGATCTGTTGAAAATTTATGAACGTGGTTAGTTTTAGAGATACAAATGTATAAACATAGGTTGTTTATTTTTCATTTGGTAAAGGCTTTTAGGGTTTTTTAGGGTGTTTTATGGTTTCTTCCGAAACAAGTGACTTGCAGCAACAAAAGTGCATCGAGGTTACTACAATGTTAAAACACAACCTTAAAAGCTTTGAGTTTTTAATTAGGCCAATCGACAGTACGACGACTACTAAAATCATGCAAGATAGAAAAAAAAAAAAAAAAACCTGAGCTAATTTGTAATGTACTAAAATTGCAAAATGTTGAAGCTTGGGGCATGTTTAGCGCGTTTCCCTGGTCAGGTCATAGTTCAAAGCCAATCATAGCTCTACACCAATCTTAGTTCTAAGCCAATTGGAATCACTGTATTTGGCAGTCGCATAGTTGTGGAGCCCATCCTCTTTAGTCACTTTTAGAAGTAATTTTAAGGGCTCTTTTTCTTAGGTTTTTGTTTAAACGTGGTTTTATCATGAAATTTGTCCAGATCGGAATGGTGGTAAGTGCAATGAGTTCGACCGGTCTCCGTTTTGACTTTTTCCACACGCTCCCAACACGTATCTACAGTGTAGTGGCAATGTCTTTGTGTCGTGACGTCCTTGTCACCGTAATCCTGCATAAAGGGTTAGTCGGGAAGCCAAAAAAATTATTACCCATTTCCGTAAATCCGTTCGGATTTTGGAAGCATTTTTGTAGCTTTATGTCCCAGTTTCACAAATGTCCTGCATTGCGGGTCGACAACGATGAGCCAATTCGAGTAAAATTAGATCCTATTCACTACCTATGCAGTAGTGAGGTGAACCTTTGAATTAACAATTTTAGTCTTTTGGAGATTCTTGACTAAGGAGCTTCAATAACCTGCTTTGATCGACAAGCCGTCGTCCCACCTAAATCCCTCAAAGTATGAGCAACACCAAACAAATGGACAAAGGCTTAGTGCAAACAAAGTTGAGAGAAGAAACTCACCAAATCCCAAAGTCTTGCGCCTTGTATCTTAGTTCCCCTCCTCTCTCTCCACATCCAACCCTCAGCTTTGGGCAACATTGCAAAAGAATGGCACTCGGATGCAAATATGTGACAAAGGATTCTCAGGACAAGCAAGATGATAATGTGGGTTGAAGTCTTCTTTAGTATGTGAGCTCACCCTTACAAGACAAACAAAACGAACTCACAATTGGTGCCGAATCAAAGTTCTCCTAGGTTATAGTTCCTAAAACTCCCAAGTCAACAAGGAGGATGTTTGGCCCAATCCCAGCCTGGCAATACTTTGCGCCCAATACGTTGGAATTGGGTCACGATCCTTTCCTTGACAGCAGCACCCTTAGACCTATCGCTAAGACTATGGCATCGGTCCCAATTCTACCAAACAATCCGACTATTTCGTGATTCCTACATACCACTATCCGCTCGAGCCAAGCACTTAAGTTGATTGGCCACATAGGGATAGCCTATTTTGTCCGGAAGTTTGTTCCTTGCCTAGTCGGGCATGTGTCAGTCTCTTTCCTGATTGGTGATGGGTACCTGACTAATCGCCGTCCGTTCCTGCCAACCTATCTTAGGTCAAAGGGAGCCCAAGGTAGGCATGCTATGGCCCCTCTAACCGTGATTAGCCCTATGTTCGAGAAAAAAACCCTAAAAAACCTGTAAAGATCAACGGCTCGGATGAGTCCGGTCGACCGGTGCCCCTCGGGCTATGTATACGCAAGTGTCGTAAATGGGATGCCCTTCCCGAGAGCCATGGGACGGTGCACTGTTCCATATTCTAGGACCCTAGGTGGAGATGTGCATAAAACCGATGCCTCCTCCAAGGCCGTCGTCTTCCATGGGTGTCTCCCATGTGTTAGAAAAGTAGTCTTTGATAGAAGCTAGTTTTCTGACATTGATTTTAAATATCGAAATTCTGAATTCTGTTTTAGGGAATTTTGATATTCAGAATTCTGTAATCTGGGCAGTCTGTCTTAGTATCTAGGATTGCTGTAATTCAGTCTCTCTGTGTTCTCTAGTCAATAGATTTCTACGTGATAAGATTCTGGTCAAGATCTGTTTATAAATCTTGACCTTGGCTCTTGGCCGAAAGGTTAAGTGCCTTTTCAGAACAGGAAAGTACATCTAGTTCTCGAGAGGTTACTCTCGAGATATTTTCCCTATTTAGCTTGTCCTTTCTTCTTGTCTTAAAACAGTTTTTATTTTTATAAAATTACAAACTTTTTCTGTCTCCTTTCCTTCCACTCTATTTGTAACCATGACTTCATCTGTAATACCATGAGACCGTCGTCTTTCATGGGTATCTCCCATGAGACCGTCGTCTTTCATGGGTGTCTCCCATGAGACCGTCATCACCCATGGGAATGTCGTCCATCATGGACCCGTCATCAATCGGGTTCAATCCCCTAAATTTCACACGTTCGGCGTACGTCGCGGAAAGTCCTGATTTGCATATGCCAGCAAGTCTCAAGAATCTCGTAAAGGTTTCGAGCAAAGGATAAAGCTACCTACAGAGGCAATCCACTCGTTTTTTTGCCTTTAATGCATTCTGGGCCCAAAATTTATGCCATTCAAGGTGAGATATGGTCTTGAGTTCACATAATCGAGTCAAAGAAGAGGCTGAAAGTCAACAACAATAACGGCATCCGGCTAAATTGCCATGGTAAAAATCAATTTCATGGAGGAATCCGACTAAAAACCGTTTAAACTTTCGATTTCATGAAGGTTAAAAAGCTAAATCACTTGATCTTACAACTTCATAAAAAGAAATTGAGATGATAACAAGCTATAAGCAATGAAAAACAATAGTTGTGAAACAACATCATATGGGAAACTTAGTTGCATTGTCAGAAAAGATTAAAACCGTTACAAAAACAGAAAAAGAGGAAGTTTTAACTTCTCCATCTTTCTCCTACATAGTCACATTACAAGCTCTGTACAAATATACAAGTTACTTATTCCCCAAGGTCTAAAGGCTCGGTACTAACGACGTCTGGTGTATAACCAAAAAGACGAGAAAACCCTAATTTCACTTAACATTCTACCCAAAAAGTACAAACACGAAAAAGTTCAAAACCCTAACCATCCGGTAAAATAACAAAAAGGTATATAAAAGTATTATCTGCTCTAAATTTATCAAAGATTTAAGGTTTTCTTATGTGCGACTTTAACATGACTTTTTACGCCAGTTTTAGTCTGTCTACCATATGACCTAACTCGGGCCGGGCTCCCATCCATGCACTAAAAGCCGAATCTCCCGCGTGTAAAGATCCTCTCTCGGCCTCACGAGCAAAGAGATACGCACGAAAGAGGATAAGAAAACAGTAACGCCTGTCCAAAAAAGACAACCAACAAATCACAAATACATTTTATTAAAGACAAGCCGGCATTACGATGGAACAAAAATCGTTTAAACGAATATTTTTAAAACGTGTAGGTTCAAAGTTTGGTTCTGTGAAACCTATGTTTGAAACATGCGTAACATTTGAGTCGAATGACGCATTTGAATCGTTCAAACTGTTATATGTTAATAAAATGCTGTACAATACACCATGTATCACTATTGACGTTAATGTTTTTTTTGCCACTTACGTACACACTTGACATTATCTGACGATTGCGATTGAAAGGCAAGATTCTCACCTTCCGATTGGCGGTCTCCATCTGATAATCAAACAAGTGTGTTCGTAGAAAAGATGTTTTAAGTGGCGAAAAAATTATTAACACTAGTATTACACTATAATAATTCTAGTGTAGTATTACTCTATATACACAGTGTAGTACAGAAGGCCATAACATGTACCGGCATTATCAAATTTCAAATGTAGTGTTAACGGCAACAGCAGTCCACTGACCATGAAAGAATTTGATAATGTAAATTGTACTGTCATTTTGACAATTTAAAGAGTAGGTATTTTTAATCCTACTAAACGAAAATAATTTTCCTTGGAATTCGAAGAAACAGTCTGCACAGTACTCGTTTTATTTTTGAACACACATTAAAATGGACAAAAAAAGTTAGCCAAATTTACAGCAGAGCCTAAAAAAAAACCAAGTGTTATTTTGTAAACGACATTGTGTCGTACCGGAGTGCCTTAAGAGCGCTGTCTGCCTCAGCCGCTCGAGTTTCTCGACCTTGTTCCGTATCTCCACATGCCTCCATGGCGTTTTTGTGCTCCAATATGTCCTCGCGGAGGTTTCCAGCCGCAGCCAGTCTGTTTGTACAAACCCTGAAAAATAGAGTCAGGTCTTGCAATATAGGACTCTAAACTACTGTGTAGGACACTAAACTTGCAACATAGGACAATAAACTTGATACTTAGGATACATATGCAAAAGAAGCTGACTTATACTAATGTTTTGCGGAAACTCCTACAAAGTTTGAGATCCGAAAAAATGTGGTAGGTACTAGTGTGGAGAAAAAAACAAGGATCCAGTTTAGTTTAACGAGTGCAAGCACCATTTCCTGTGCTTCATGCCCAGGAATACCAGAATGATGCAATTCTGCACCATTCCCATATAGATGTTTTTATCATTATTATAGATAGACAGATAAATAGATAGACATATCTGTATAGATAGATAGATAGGAACATATACATAGAGAGAGAGGAGAGAGAGAGAGGGAGAGGGAGGAGAGAGAGAGAAAGAGAAAGAGAGAGAAAGAGGATTGTTTACCTGTCAATTATTGCATCAGTCTCAAATCTGCTGGCAGGACCATGTACAAGCACTCTCTCGAGACTCAAAACATCACGATACTCTCCACGTTTCCAAGCCGCCTGATTGGTTTCTGAGCTCCCCTTTTTTAAAGCGGGTTTTGCACTATCTTGTAGACGCAGTCTTGGAGAGGGAGGATAAAAGCCCCGTACCGATGTTCGAGGAGAAGGAGGTGACCCTACCGCCGTGTAGGGAGTTCTAATACCAAGAAGAGGAGAAGCCATGGGAGTGGGCAGAAAACGACCCGGAGGTGTTGAAGGAGAGGTAGACATTTCTGGGAACCCTGGAGAGTTTTGAAGACTACTGGAGGACGCCCCTGAGACTTGAGCCTCCGCATGCAATCGTAAGCAGGTGATGGCCATGGCATAAGCGATTCCACCATAGCCAGTGTGTGAAATGAAGAGGTACACAGGATCTTTGGGAGGCCTGGAATATTTGGAAACATTTATGTACCACCGTGTGTGAGGAAAGCTACTTAGATATTCAAACAAAGTTTGAATAAAAACATTGGCTACGTAGTGCTATGAGATGAGTACAAGGATAAGAGATAGGGGATCCAAAGACTAAAAGATCGTGCTATGAGGAAAGCTAAATCATATGACAGTGAACATTGTGAATATCTACAATTCGGTTCAGAAATGGCTTAGCAATGATGTCATGCAAGGACTCATACAATTTGTGAATATAATTACACAAACAACCAAACAAACAAAATACTCTTGCAATCCGGGTTGGTGTCAGGGTAAGGTCTACAGACAACAGAAACATCTACCAGAACCGCTTTTCAGTAACAGGTTTTAAACCATCAGGAGAACTGTTTTCCTGCACTTTTGATAAAAAATACAAAATTGTTTTCGATCAACACTGATGTACATGTTGAGAATGCATAGATCTACTATTCAGAAATACAGTGTATAATAGATTTACCTCTTGTGTAAAGTGCATAATATGATGATCAGCAACAGTAAAGGCTGCCAAACAAAAAAAAGTTCCTGAAAATTTGCCCAAAAATGCTTTTTATTAACAACATACCTGTCCATTCTGCGTTGTATTTCATCGATATCTCCAGTCTTAGGTGACCGTTCCCTTGTAAGAGGTATCCTCCGATAGTCGATACAAAAACCTTCCTTCAAAAGAGAGGCATAAACTTCAGCCGGAGTCAAAACATCCTCCGGTTTGATAAACTGCCAAATGCCCACAATGTTGGGTTCTCCTTCAAGGATACCAGGAGATTCCTGTTCTCGATGAAGAAGAATTTTCCCTCCCATTTTTGAGGCTTCCTCCAAGATGTCTTCCTTCAAGCGTCTTTCGAGCTGCTCAACCTGATTGATACACCAGCTATTGTTCAGTTTCTGAGATAAACAAAACCTGACATGGATCATACTAAATAGTCCCAATGATTAACTGGACTTAGAAAAGATTCAAAAAAGTCACAGTAGATAGAAATACATCAGCAATAACAATTTATTTGCCACCACGCGATATATCGACCTCCATTGTTGTTCGATAAACACAACACTAGTTAACACAGACAATTAAGCAAAATTAACACAAAAAATCTAGAAAAAAAATCCTGGTTTAAAACGTTTTGATCCATTTGACTTTTACTTTCATCACTGATTTGACTATCATGGATAGGAAGGGAGGTATACCGCAGGCCCTTCAATGCCGACATTTTTGAGCGTAGAAACTGGTTGGTCAACTTCTCGCAGGACGTAAGGTTTTCCTTTGATGTATACCACAGCCTCTTCTCTTAGGTCTGTGACAATTGCAGTTCGAAGAGACGCCCCTTCAGAGGATGGTCCGGCACCAATATCAGTGATAACTGCTTTGGCTCCGTTCACTGTTGGAGTAGCCATACTATGCACAGGAAATCCTTCTATCTGTTACATCCAAAACAGAAAGAAAATAAAATACATAGTTCGTCCAGTTTTTCTAAATTTTCCGTGAGCCAATTTTTTTCTAAGAACAGCTCACGATAAATTCTTCTATCTGTTACATCCAGGACAGAAAAAATTTAGATCCTATGAGTTCGTCAAGTTGCCCTAAATTCCAGTCAGCTCTTGCAAACATTTTTAGAACAGTTCAAAAAAGGGACATCTGACGTTTCTACTAGCACAAACGCCACAATCTTTTTCATTTCTGTGATTCTGTACTGAAATTATATGCCCGACAGCATATAATCACTATATACCATGTCAAGGTACTTACACATATTTTAAAAACCATGCTCCGAATGAGTCGTATGTCATGGAATACAAGAGAAAGCATCTCTCCAACTGCCGATATAATTTTGCAAAAGCTCAAAATGTAAAAATTAAAAATGATTATGAGATCATTTGTTATTTGGTTGTTTACTGATCTAATTTCACTAACCTCGCGAACATTTGGGGCTCCTCGAACGATGAGCATTACTAAGTCAAACAAAGTCGTTTCGATCGCACAACAGCCTTCACGCATCTCCTCCGTTTGGTGTGAAATCATTTCAAAGTAGATTTTGCCGGCTGTCTGGCTACAAATCAGATCAAATTACGGAAGAGTCGAAGAGAGGAGGAGGATGTCTAACTACAGTGCTTTCCGGTTGAGACTTCCTGAAACAAATTTTGAGCAGATGTGTACAGCTAGAAAAAAGCCATGGACTAAGACCTCCTCTAATCTCCTTAGTTCACTTTTATGTCTCAAACGATCTTCCCATCTGGTCCTTCCACATGGAGTCGACAAACCAGCAGTTTCTTGCAGATCGATTGAGAAGTGTGCAGAGAAGAAGAGGAAAGATTTCTAACAGGAGTGCTGAGAATAAGAGCAAAGTGCTTCTTTCACATTAGGTGACAAATGTGCGGAGGAAGGAGAGGAAAGTTTCTCCTTCCAGATCAGTCGAGAGGAGTGCAGAAAGTTGCTTACCGGAATGGCAAAAACTCTTGCAGGTCGAAGCCGCATGCCCCACTTTAACTGCCGAATTTCTGGTCGTTTTCGAATCCAAGCCTTAAAAGACATCCCTCGTCCCTGGGAGACATTGTTTCTATCGGAACACCAAAGTTGATCAGGTACGAAAGCATCTGACTCAAGGTATGCGGCAAATGCAATAAGCATATAATATCGCTCCAAATACTCCACTCCTCTACTTAGTGCACTTTGTCGGACTCGAGCATCTTCATCCTGCGAAGGGGCAACTTTGGCTGATAAGAATGCAAGTAATTAAAACTAGTGAAGTATAAATGACAAGTTAGCACAAAGCTGCTAGAAAAGAAAGACACAGATGAAAGCAAGCCGACTCTGTGAAAGACAGCGTATCACAGAAACCAACCGCAAAGAGATAACTATGATCAGCAAAAGCAATAGTAGATGGGAAGAAATTATGAAAGGTACATGGTTAAACAGTTAGATAACAGCAGCATGAACCACGTAGAGATTGTACTTTCACGAATCATGCCCAGACTGACTGGCTAATTAAAAAAAAACAGGATTTGCCTTCTTCCCCTATTAGTCCTCTTTGGCTATTGCACACACTCACCTTCGGCCAACCTGTTATCAACCAATCATCTTAGGAATTAGATCTTCATAAACTCTTAGATATAGAATGCTAAATAAGTAGAAAGCTCAAACAGGAATAAGCTTAGCTAAGGAACTTAGAAAGCGTAAAAAAGTGAATTTGCTTTATCCTTGACTTGCATAGGTTTGACGATGCCATTCAGGGTGGTCAATACATTGTTCAGTCGAGACATAGTTGGCATCCATACCGAATATCAAATACAAATCAGGAAAAACAGTAACTCTGGTGTGCTCCAAAAAAGTCCTTTCAATACACTGACATTGCCCTAAACCATTTCCAAACGTAATCCAGGGTCAAGCTCCAACTACTAGCTAGCGCATTCCAAATTTTTTAACGTCTGAACAAACGGCAAGTTTAAAACTCTGCAAGATTCAAGTGGTGTTTGCTCTGAACTTCATAAAAGTACACCATGTAATTTGCAACAAAAATTGCAAAAATTGCATTGCAGACAATGTTGATCATAAAATGTGAGCACAGGGTTACCTGATTGTTGAAAGCTCTCCGATATCGTAATATGGCACGTCGGATATTCTGCATTGCAGCACAGAGATCAATCACAGTGTCGAGCACCTTCCTAACCTCCGTGCCTCTCTCCAATAACCGCATTATCTTGCGAATAATAGCGATATCTTCCATCTTAAACTTCATAATGCTTATCTTTCGTTCAAGACAGTTAGGAAATACAGCTGCCTCAGGACGGTGGTTCTTTTTGCTGACAACAACCTGCTCGACAGCTTCATTGTCCATCATTTGTACATCTTTATTATTTGCTGCTGCATCTTCAGACAACATATTCGGGAAAAACTTGTCTCCAGCCCCAAATGACCCACTTGCATATCGCCGTAATATTTCTAAACCCTCGTTTGATCCAATATGGTTTCGAGTCAGCTCATCCATGTTATCTGTAGAAGATATCAAACAAGCAGATAAACTATCCGCTGACGAAATATTGCTTGAAGCTTGTTTGAATCTCCCTTTTCCACTAGAGTCATCCACTAGTTCAAGAGCAGATAAACCTGAAGGTCGGAGTTTATTTCGTCCGTCATTATCGGTTCCATTGCCTTTCGGTGCCAAAGGAGGCCGTGTTTTACGAGTTGCAGTCTTTTCATATGTAGGAGAGTCTCCATCACTACTAGAACCACTATCAACAAAGGTAGTAGATCGGACGACAGGAGGTAATCTTAAAGGACGGCCATAAATGCACCGAGTCAGTACTAGAGTAGCTATAACAGTGCCTGTAGTTGTTCTGCCACGACCCATCTGCAATATCACAACAAAATAGATTAAGTAAGAAAAATAAACTTAAAAAAGGTAAAATGAAACAACATAAAAGAGAACATAGACCCCTTAAACGAAGTCAGCAAGCGGAACGAGACTTTCAGTAGGGACAACTAATTTTGTGAAGACCAACTTAATGCGAGCCTTACCTGACAATTGAAGACAAAACAAGTATCAGGCCCTGCGTTGGCAATGTTTTGTGCGAGAGCATCAAAGTCGCGACTTTTTGGAGCTTTACCATCTGTCATCGGCAATCGGGCATAATGCACATCATATCCTTCTCCCTGGAAAAAGGAAACAAGTCAGAACTAGTCCCCATTCAGTTTCCGTAATGCAAATCGATGCTCTTAGATATCTTAAGTCAGAAGATTCATGTTCAGCAGACAGCCTGCGAAAAATTGAATAAAAGGAAATTATGCCTTACCAACAGTTGAATGAAAGGCGATATGGTCTACAAAGGTTTTACCACAACTGAATGCTAGATCTACCAAGATTTACCGACAATTTGAATGAAAGGGGATTACACTTACCAAGAATATCACCAACAATTGAGTGAAAGGGGACTAGGTCTACCAAGATTCTTACTTGCAAACTCTCGTAAACCTCGAGAGGTGTTCGTACGGATGAACCATCAGCAAGTACTTGCTCCCAGGCATCAAAAACCTCTCCATCTGCCGTTTCGTCATTTACCATAATGGCTCCCCCATAACGTTCAGCCTCTCGCAGAACATCCTCCTTCAGCCTTGCCTCCATGTTTTCCACACGGGCTTTGTCAATACCCTGTAAATCACAACCATTTACATCGGTGAGAGCCCAACTACAAAAACACTATGTAACTCGCCGGTAGTTTGATGAGATAAAACCTTTAAATGCTAAACAAAAAGTCCCCAAGTCCGAAGCTAGTTATTGCTGGCATGCCGGTCTTCATTAAGCCCAAACCTTTTCAAATTATAACTGATGGTTTAGTAATGTTAAAAACAACAAAGATAGTTGATAATAATAAAGATAAGATGTGGCTTCCATTGAATGTTTTTGTAATTACCGTGTACTCAAGCATATTCTTGAAGGGTCTCTCCACTTCTCGCAACACAAATGGTTTTCCACTAATGTAAACCGTGGGCTCCTCCCTCATATTATGCCAAACCACTTTTTTACCACCTGGAGATCCCCCTACTCTCGCCAATACTGCCCGAATACCCTCCACAGTAGGATTTGCCACTCCATAGACAGGAAAACCTGCTACTTCTCGAAAATTCGGAGCACCTTCTACAGTTTCGGGCAGGTTAAAACTTTGACAGCCTGGGCAATGGTCGCTTTTCAGACAAGTCTGAGGCAAAAGAAAACAAAAACATTAGAACACAAAACAATATGGAGTTCCAATTGGAAGAATAAATGTCATGTCACCTCTGTCCGAAAATGAGAAATGCAGCAACAATACATTGAGGCGCGAAAGAAAGGCTGGAAAGCCAGGCATTACAAATCATGTTCAGAGATGCAGAAAAAAAAGGTGACATTCAGAAAGAAAACATCAAAAAAGCACAAAATGTAACTGAACCTAGGATGGAAAACCCCGCATTTCTAATCGTTTTCATAGATAAATAAAAAAGATCAAGCGCAAAAAAGATGAATCACTAAATATAACTGACCTGCCTTCCAAGGACTTCACCCGCTCTCGCTACGACAACTGTCGCCATATCAGGTCTTTTTGGACTGCCAGCTGTGGATCTCCTAACTTTCCCAATATTGATGGGTGCATAGCCCAAAGAACCCACAGGATCTCTTCGCAACAATCTGGAGCCAGCCTACCGGCAAACCAATTTAGAAGATGACAGACATCCAAACGAAGGAACACATGACAAATGAAACACACTACAAACAACCTAAAATTGGGCAAACAACAGCTATGTGCTGACTTAACTAATTGCCCGACTAAAGGTGGGCAATTCAGCAGCCATGTGCTGACTTGAATAATTACCCTGCATTTAAAACCGACGCATGGACAATGCACTTCCGTTTGCTCTACAGACACAAAATTAAACCAAGATCTTAAAAATGAGAATTGTGGACCTCAACAACAAGATACTAAAGCAGTCATAGTACTTATCCCGGACCACACTACTCCTAAACATGACATACATAGTGGTTTATCAAGCAATGTTGAGAGAACATCGCACAAAAGGAGTAGATGTTGACCACACGTAGTTTAAAAATATCACACATGACATGGTATTAACTAGCTCAAATCTCCCAACAAAATAGACGACAATATAAAAGAATTGCAACAGAGGACATATACCCAATTGAAGGCTTTAGCTGAAATTTTACATAAAACGCAAACTTTGGAACTTAAAATCACCAAAAATGGCTGAACCATTGCAACAGCTGTCTTCTAAAACCATCTATTAGGAAGACGCAGTGAATTCATTTATACACCAGAAAACAACAATAAAAGTTCATTAACTTGCCAGACTTCACAATGTGCTTGCAATAAAAAGTAACAACAGAAGAAGAGCATGCAAAATACAAAACGAACTACCAGCAAGCAAAGAAACAAGAGGAATTGTTTACCTTCGAAGGACACTATATAGCTCAGGCCTGTCTCTCATCCAAAATTGAAAGTTAGTCTCTCCTTCATGAGATCGTGGTCTAATAGCCCGCGGGTCTGTATGAAGGTATACAGCAAAACAGATGAGGAAGTAGTAACGTTCCAAGTACTCCACAAAATTGGATAACGCAGCCTGTCGCTTTTTTTCGTCTGCTTGTCGATGGATACTATTGCGGTAAGTAAGGATCGCTTCACGCAAATTCTGTATAAAAGCATAAAAAGAAAATTGTTACAACATAGAACATTATATCATTGCTTAACTTACTCCTCTTGTATCATCACAACTTTTGGCCAAAATTAAAAAGGCTCTTCCGTTTGTGTGTGCAGAACTACAGTCCAGTTTTCTAAGACGCAGATCTCGGTACACATGGACTCACTTAAAGGTTGAGTCCAATGTTCAAAAAACAGCACTCCTCTATGCTTTAAAGGAGTGGACTATTTTGAAGTAATCACAAACATCCTGAATGTACCAGTTGGAAATACCTGAATTGGATTAGGCACAAAAAAAATCTGCCCTAAAATTTCGTCCTTCCAACATAATCTCCACTCGTAAACCAAAGTTTATGAAGAAGAAGTTTACAAGAACGTTCTGGCCTTTTCATGCATTGAAAAATGTCTTACCACCCTACAAAAACAAGGACAACCGAGCATCCAATATTTCTGTTTTGTCCTTGTTATGTTTTTATTAAATCCTCAATCGTTGAGACATGCCTTTTCAGCAAATGTTTTTGGCTATCTATTGCTACTTCTGAAAGTGATAGTGACTAATAATTGTGATGCTTGTCATCTTTACATATGCCACATTGCCTGTCAACTTGAACCATTTTCATGACATAAATTCACTACGCTTTCTCAATGTGTTCACAATTTTTTCAGGAGTCGGTGACGGCAACGTAAGAACTCTGCCTATATGCCAACAATGACAATGTCCACTTCCTACATATGTGACAGTCATCAAGATGGAGGCAACAGGAATAAAAAAATGCTTCTAATACATGCAAAAAATGAAAAAATATAATCACTGAGATGTAGTGGAAGGGATTATGGATGACATTGGTGAAATTCTTGTTGCTGTTGCCCATTCAAATTAATAAACAGGGAGCGCCAGTACCACAGTCACAGCTAGAAAGATCTTACAATGCTTCCGGAAAAAAAAGGGTCCAACAAGCTAGCAAGAACACCGAATAAATAAGACAAAGTCAAGCTTGTCAGATATAGATCTCGTTACCATGTCCAGAGAATTGAGAAAAAAAAGAAAAAAAAAAATAGCACAAAACAGACTTACCTGCATATCTGAACACTGGTCAATAACAAGGTCCACTTGACGCTTACTCTCCGTCCCTCCCTGTATACATATCAGAAAGGAAACACCTCAGTAGTAAGCAGCTGTAATTGGTATAATGAAAAGCATAGATACACAAGGGATCGCCAGTGCTATTAACAAGTTGCTTACAACATTTTTAAAATATTATATTGACAACAGTGGGCCCTACAATGAACATGTTCAAGAGATTATTTATCTCCATCTACCATCTTTAGGGACATCAGGGAACAGAAAACTCACCTCCAAAACTCTTGTCAGAGATCGAATGACAGCATACTCTCCTCTTCGCAGTGCTTCTTCACTGTCTACGACGTCCATTTCTTTTTCATTTGATGATAGCATTCCAGAACTAGTTCTCCAGAGCCCTCCCACTGCCACAAAACCATCACAGAAACCAAAATCAACTCTAGATAGTAAAAAAAAACAGAAACTTTTGAGCATATATAAAAATGCAATAAAATGGTAAACCAAATGAGAGCAGATAAAAGACTAAACGGTTTAATGACAGGCACTCTCAAATAATCTAAGGCTACCTGGTTTCTCCTGTGTTGTAACTGCCTCATTGGTATTGACAACTTGTTGTCACACCAGATTTACTTACATGCCACACTTCCCTTGTTACCCATTTGAAAATGTAATTCCCCTACCAAACTTAATTCAGTCAAAGGTTTACTTACTTTCTGGAGATGTGCGTCTGAGATAAAGAAGTGTTGCCACAACCATTCCAGTAGTAGTTCTTCCTCTACCCATTTGACAATTAAACACTTGAGCAGCTCCTGTATCCAATTGGCTAAGATTTTGAACCTGAAAATCAACCAACCCCATCTAAATAAGGACCATCACAACATTGACCTTCATGAAAACAAACATATAAGTCTGCGGATTATAGAAGATGAAAGCCTCACAAGTAAGTTGATATTTAACAGTATTGTTTGACAGGCTCACGAATACTAACATGTGATACAAGCCAAACAAATTTCCGTGGACAAACTTGGTAATTTCTGTCATACAAAAACTGCCCAGAAATATTTTTATGTGGGCATAAACCCGGTACGTTGTTTAAGCTCGTCTATTTCACAAGCTCTTGATCGATTTGACTAAGACCACAAATCTGCCATGATGGATTTGCCGCAAAAAAAAACATAACAGCCTCAAGAAGGAAAATTACCAAAAGATCAAAATCTCGCTCTTTGGGAGACTTTTCATCCGTCACAGGCACACGCTCATATCGCACATTATATCCCTCTGCTTGCAAATTCTCATAGACCTGAAACCAGAAAAGGACCAGATTAGTTGAATCCAACAAAAAAAAAATAGGTTCACCAAAGTTTATTGGTTTTCAACAGCATCTGGCAGAATGATGAAATGGATGGAAAAAATCATAAGCATTTAAACCTCTTTCGCCATAGAATATATGGCTTCTTTAACAAAAGACTGAAACCACATGCGAGGCAATGAACCACAGCTCAGCCACAAGCTCAAAAAACTACTAGAAGAGCTCGGTTGACATTGAAACACTAGAAACAATGCGGAATTTGTTATGAACTGAAAAGAAAGAAAAAAAAAAAAAGGAAAACAAACCTCCAAAGGTGTTTGCGCCGAGCCTGGACCAATTGGCTCCCATTGATCGACCATCTGTCCATCTGGTAACTCATCACTGACCATAATCTTGTTTGAATATCTGCAACATTGCCACATTAAAATAATTAGTGTGTACTCTCGACCTTAGTCAACTTATCCATATGGGAAAGCGGCGACAATGTAGAAATCTCGGACTGATGGATGGCAACTCTAATCTTCTAAATAATGTCATGTTGAAAAAAAGCACGTAATCCTTTTCACAACTCCTGCGCCGTACAACATAATAAAGCAATTATTGAAGCATTTCCAATCTTGATCTTCACAAGATTTGGATTAATCTCTAAAAATTAAGTAAAGCTGAAAAAACAAACCTTCCGTGAAATAAAAATATACCGACAAAATGCAACAAAGAAAAAAATTATCAGTGGTATCTAACAGCTCACCTTGCAGCTTCATGGAGGACATCCTCTTTCAAACGCATTTCCATCTGCTCCACACGTGCTCTGTCGATGCCCTGTAGAACTTCAACAAACCCATAAATATTCTAAAACTCGAAGGTCTCAACTTGCAAACAACAAAAACTGATGTAGGAAATCAAGTGATTGGAAAGATGACAAAAAGAAAGAAAAAAACAGGCTTGTCACCTCCAAATTTCTTTCACAGTGATTAGCTAGCCTTGCATGCTTACAAGATAAAAAGAAATCATTAGACCTAATACTTAACAATACGATTTTAAAAATGGACAAAAGAACCCGCAAACAGTTTTCTTTCTCTTTGATTGTTGCTCCCACCACAGAGAGACTCCTATTCTCCAATTAACGTTTGACTGTTGCTCCCACCGCATAGAGAGACTCCTATTTTCCAATTCCCAACTTAAAGTCTAGCTTCCTACTAAAAGTAATCCTTCAAAAATTCTATCAAGATACTGTCTAGCTTCCTATTATAAAAAATCTTCAGAAATGTTATCACGCCTCGTATACAGAGCTAATGAATGAAACACACCAGATTTTCAAAGACATTGCTGATATGGTAAAAACAGTTCAAAGAGTTACAGGTGCTTTACAATACCGTGTACTCCAAATTTGTGAATGGACGTTCCACCTCTCGCAGAACAAAGGGCCGGCCATTGATATAAATGACCTGAAAAAAAGCTCTAAACATAATTAGCAAGCTTCTTTCAAGCGGTACTTTAAAATTGAGAGAGGAAATCAGGTCATTCGCACGTAAAGGAGCGTATAGAATATCTAATTTTCCAAAGCAGCTTGCTCCTACATTTGGAACTTCATTTTGGCAATGTAACCACGATAGAAAGGATTAAACGGACAACATGGACGTCATAGAGCTATCGGTTCACAAATTTGAAATACAAATTTGTGCAATGTACAAATATTGCAGATTTTCCAAGGCATCATAGATTGGTAAAAACTGCAAGTCCACTTTCTTGACTGGCAAGTGATATACGAAAACCGTGATAAACAAAAACACGGTTATACTGTGTAGAACCGTGACATACAAAAACAATGTCAAAGTTTCTGTTCACTACAGGTTTCAGAATTACTACCATTCCCAGGAGACCAAACTGCCCATCATTGTCGGAGTTAATAACCCTGATATGGTCGTGACTTATTTTGGCCAAAAATCATCAAAAAAGGTCCGTATCGCTATTAAAAGGAATGGCCTCAAATCGGTCACATCACTGTGCCCGGAACTAGTATCATTGATACCAATTCTGCTAAAATTCTAAACATTCCTTTACGCTAATGGCAATGGGCAGTATACATGAGGCAAAAAATTTAACCGTATGATACACCCAAACAAACGTTCAGAAACAGCAAATACAAATGCGAGCAATTTGTGCCAATACTCTGCCATTTTTTGCCAAAACTGCCAATATACTCCGCCAATTTTTCCATTTTTACTCTGGTAAGGGACTTACAGTCTCGTCTAAACATGTCAAATACTCTGGCAATTCAAACAAGGTAAGGAATTCACAGGTTCCCCTCGTTTCATAAAAAAGAAAGGCACGTCGAGACTTTAGGAATAGAACAATATGTGAAAATACTAGCAATTTTAACAAGGTAAGGGAGTTAAAATCTCTTCTCAGCATGTAAAATACTCTGGCAATTTAAACAAGGTAAGAAATTGCAGGTTCTTCTCGTTTCAGAAACAATAAACACATGTAGAAACTTTATGAATAGAGCAATATGTGGAAATACTCCGGCAATTTCAGCAAAGGTAAGAGATTTATAGGTTCTTCTCAATATGTAAATACTAGCACGTTATTAATGCATATTATTAATAAATACTAATATTCGATAATAATATTTTGGAAAAGTAGGCGGTTCTTCTCAATAAGTGAATACTAGTATATTATTAATACATAAAAATACTCTGGAAATGTAAGGGATATACAGGTTCTTCACGCATGTTGTGCCAAAGAACGCTGCGACCTCCGGCTTTCGAACACCCGACAAGATCAAGAACGTGACGAATGCCTTCTACTGTTGGAATTGCGACACCATATACTGGAAGACTGCCGACCTGAAATCATTGCAAAAAACAAGCAAAAAAATAAAAAAATCAGAAAGACTATATATATTGCCACACTTATTCTCGGAATTTAATATACTGGAAGACTGCCGACCTGCAACCATTGCAAACAACAAACATAACAAGAGAATTACAAATAGAAAACTATATTCGTGGCCACAGTTATTGTTGGAATTGCCACACTATATACTGGAAGACTGCCAACCTGCTACCATTGTGAAAGCAGTGTAACGAACAATTATAAAGTTATATTTATAACTACAGTAATTGTTGAAATTGCCACAATACTTATTGACGAATTGCCATCTTCTTTATCCACACTACATGTAAACCACAAAATAGAGAATGCGTTGAATTACATATTGGAGAATACATTGAATCACATATTAAGAAATGCATTGACCCACGTATTAAAAAATATAGTCTACCTGTCGATAATTTGGTGCGCCTTCAACATGAGGGACAAGACGCTTATTCTGACAACCAGGGAAATGATCACTTTTTAATATGGTTTTTTTCCCTAAAACAGAACCACCTCTAGAAACGATCACATCCTCTGGTTCTCGGGAGAGAACAACGGAGATATTTATTTCATCCATTACCCGCTTTCATCCAAAATTACTACAAACGAAAGCTAGCCGCAAAAACTAAAAACAACAGATATTGATTTAGTGCGAACTGTTTTGCTTCGATTTTGTTTCAAATTAACGTGTGAGAATGTTGCAGCGGAACGCTTTCTGCAAGGATCGTTTTCTGACGCTTCTGCTTTAAACAAAAAGTCAATGACACGTGTCAATTTATAAACGCAGATGATTCAATGATACTTAAGAGGTTTGGCTGTCCAGAAGGAATATTGAAAAGTTAAAAAAAATCAAGAGCTAAGAAGCTTAAAGAGTTTCAAAAGCTTTCAGCTTTTTCTCGTTTTTTTTAAAGGACTTGAGACAAAAAAGCCTAGTAAGATTTTAATAAAAAAAAAAAAACTGAAGAAAGCTACGAATGAAACATCAAAAACTGCAGTTCAGACAGTTCCTAAAGGAAATTTTAAAGGCGAGTGAAGACTTAAAATGAGAGAGCAAAAAATGAGCAAAAGAGGAAACGGGGAATTATTGACTCCGCTGCAGTCTTTTATTTGTGTGCCACTAAACCGTGGCATTTTGTTACATCACAAGTAGTACAATAAAGTACGTCACTGGAATGTACGTTACAGTACAGCAGAGTGGCCTATGGACCAATTGTGTACTGAGGAAGTGAGTATTATAATGGAAAATGTCGAGCGTATCGATTCTAAACGGAAGTTGTCCGCCCGGTTTCACGTCCTTATCGACTCACGGATAAATCCGTACGCCGTTTTGATGCGTACTTTTGCAGATACGTCATCTGGAGCGTTTTCCATGAACGGTCCAGATTTCTCTAGAATTTGGCTATACGCATAATTTGTTTTCAGACGCTACAGTACAGTACAGCACTGTAGTTCCATGAGTACAAATCCTTCAAATGCTTGTTCTTCACACTACATTGGATATCAGATTGACGTCGAAATATCAAGTCATCAACTGCCGGAAAAGAGGGGGTTGCATAAGGACAAAGGACCGAAGACCGCCTGCAGGCAGAGTGTATCCACCGATACTCCGATAGCGAAAACAGAATAAAGATACGGAGTATCCGAACCCGTGATTGGTGAATCTCTTGCTGCAAAGTTTCCGTTGCTAAAGCAGTACAGTACTGTACTGTTACTATCGTCAGCTCTGGGGTAGCTCCGGAGCTTCTACCTGCCTTCCCAGTCTGCCAGTATTCGTGCAATATTTGGCATGTCCAATCTGGTGCCAGCCATCTCCACGTAGATATTAGGTGTCCTTTGTACGAAACTTCTGCATTGGCTTATGCCACGTGGCATATACCGATTGCCCTCTGTGGCACCCTGAAACGCAGCTGAAACGCATGTCTAGTACGGATGTAAAGCATATCCAGTACGGTCGTGATCCGCAACAGATGTAAATTAGTAATATCTACGAGGATAACATAATCGGTTTCAAATGACGTCATGTTGGCACTTGTCGTACAATCCAAAACGGCTTGTGAGATTCTCGAATCTTCAGGGCTCCGTATAGCCATTTGAATGCAGATCCGTTGAGGCAGCGATATGCTGTTGAGTTTGTATGAATCAATGGATCGCAAAGGCATATTCCACTTTGTAAATTGATCCAGATTTCCGAACCGATAATAGTGTGCCTCTTGCTGACTCTTCATCCGAGTAGATCTCGATTCAAAATTCCATCATGATGTTGACGTCGATGATGATGGTCATGATGATGATTAAGGGTGGCGTTCCATCAGACGAAAAGTGAGGTTGTTTACAGAAATCCGGACATATCCGTACTACGTAGTACCTCTTATTTTGTTTTTATACGCGAACAACATTACAGAGAATCTTACCAATATTCTCCAAAGGTCTAGGAGGTAACAATGACCGTTGGATGTTTTTTCGCGAAGTATTCGCTTCGAAAGTTTCTGTAAATGGTGATGAACCTCCGAGGTACATCACCATTTACAGGAAAAATTGAGCCGCGACACGTTGGATAATGCATGTACGTGTCACGACGGCAAACCAACGGAAATCGAAAAATTTCGCACATGATATATGCATTCAAAAATTCAACGGAAATCACAAAAGTGATCCCGTAACGAGCTTTCGTCGCGCTATTTTGTTACCGGCCATTCGTCACACTATTTGTGGAAGCGCTCATTCGTCACGCGAAAAAGCAGAAACCCTAAAAATAGTGAGCTGGCATCTGACAAGCGTTTGCAAAGAGTACAAAAGGTAATGTACTTTATTACATTATGTGCGATGGAAAAACCATCAAAGTACAAAGGGGATGAAAAAGAGAAATTGAACATTTAAAGACTACAAGAGCCTGCAGCTATGAAAACAAAAACAAAAGCAACTAGGCTAACTAGCAAGACTAAACAAAAAACCAAAGATGAATAGACAAAAAAGGAAAAAACCACTCTATATGATGCCCCACAAACCCAGCAAACTAAATTCCACACCCTCGAAGATCGTGGATGTGGACCGGATCTCGTGGAGGAAGGTCTGGGAGGCTTCGCCTATCGTCCGCCACCGTGCTTCGACGGAGAAGGGCCGCAGCTTGCGCTCGTTGAAGGGCGATCGATACACGTTGCCGATAAAAAGCAACCAGAAGGCTTGGGGGAGGGCTCCCTGGACCCCTAGAATCAAAAGCTCTCTTAGCACAGTTGCGAAGAAAATCATCGAAAGACTTGTCCAAAGAACCAAAAATCTCTGCGGCAAATGGGACAAACTGGTCCGCCGGGTCTCGGTGAGCGTAATCCCTCTCCTTGGAAGCCGCTGCGTCCCTAGCCGCCACACCTGTATGCACTGCCGCGCGAGAAAAAATGTGGGTCCCAGTCGGATCAGTAAGGACCACATCACCCAAAGTCCGCCCAGTCCCATGAAGGAAAACCAAGTCAACCCGAGGGCTTCGGATACCACTAGATTGGGGACGAGGAGGTAAGATATGAGAAACCTCCCGCTTCACAATGTAGCCTGCTTCAACACCAATCGCAGCAACCGCATCACGAACCAAATCATGCGCGACGGTACGTTCACCCCCCCGCGAACAACGAAGTAAATGGATGCCGTCGGAGTCAATAGGCTGGTTGCAAATACAGTTGGGGCGCCCAAGAAGCGGAGGGTGAGGCAAACCCAAACGAAGGCGGACAGCAGAGGTGAACTGGTCAGACGTCATACGAAGCGTCGAAAAATTGGGTGTTGCTTGTAACCACGCACCGGCTCCCGGCCCAGAACAAGAACGCAAACGAGCACGCGACTGAGCGGAAGGTAGCGCGTTTAATAGATCATAAAATTCAGCGACTGCCAACTGCTCGGATATGCGTTGTTGCACATGGTAGTTATTGTCAGCAATAAGGGACGGGAAAGGTGGCGCTTGGTTTCGGGCATCAGACGGAAGAAGTGCACGAGCGGAGAGAAGAGCTTGATGAAACGGAAAAAGATTATCCTCCACTTTAGGGACAACCTGGGCTAGAATGGGAACATCATTTGTAATAAAACGGGAAGCGATGGCAGGCGCCACCAAAGCCCAACTACCCAAAAAAGCCGCTGGAGCAACTCGAGCCACTGGAATCAAACCTAAACCCCCGTTGGAAATTGGAAGGCTAGCTTGACGGCGTGCAAATGAACCCTCTGGGCGATCAAAAATCCCATGCCCAACAAGGTGATGGAGAACACTAAAAAGTTGATCGTCGAACCCTTTTAGTGAGGACAAAAATGGATCTGTTGGTGGTACCGTCCGAGCGAGATACAGAGGACGTTGAGCAAAGCAACGAGTGAGGATTTGAAATGCCACTTGGGAGTCGGAGAGCTTAGGAAGTTCATCAGAGTGAGAGAGGTCCTCCAACAATGCATCAGTGACAACTTGGTTCACAAAAGATGGGGCACCAATAGGAGAGCCTAAAGCTTTAATACCGTCGGTCGGAGATGCAATACGAAAACCCACAGGAACAGGGAAGTCTGAAGGTAAGGCTTGCGGGCACCAAGCCACACATTTAGACGGCTTGACTGACAAACCAATCCGACGAAGTTGCTCCGCAAAATGAGAAAAGGCAGATAAAACTTGGTCACGAGGGCCCACAATATGAGTATCATCCGCGATAGAAGGGAATAAACAATTAGGAAAAGTCATAGCAGAGTCGCGTAAAGCTTGAAGGTGAGCTAAAGCAAAAAGGGGGGCCCCCAAAGGATCACCTTGACGGGTGCCAGTCGCAGACTCCAATGTGGCAACCTCACCAAAGGGACCGCCAAGAGGAAAGATGAGGGAGCTCGGGCGAGAATAAAATGCACGAACAAAAGGGAAAATGTGGCTGATGGGAGATGGAGCATGCCTCAATTCTCGAAAGATAGCATTACGGTTGACAGTGTTAAAGGCGTTTGCAACATCTACCTGGAGGACTACCCAATCCGGATGGAGATCCAAAACAGCCCGAAGACCATGAACAACCGCCTCACAACCCCCTTTTGTCGCAACTCCGAACTGGTGCGGTGAAAAATGGTCATGGAAAGCCCCTTGGAGTTGAATACACATTGAGCGAGCAACCAAACGGTACAACACCTCACCGATAGCAATTGGGCGAATTCCCCCAGCAGGCTTAGTAACAGCCACAAGGCGAGCCGCAGAGAGAAGGGGTACAACATTGTGAGGAACGTGTCCTCCAGCCACCTCTGAAGCCACCTTAAAAAGAAGATCAAAACCTTGAGAGGGGATGTCTAGAGGAAAGGTGTCCCTGAGGAGTTCATACACCATCCCAGATGCCCCCCCCGAAAAAAGATGAGGCGACCGAAGCAAAACTATAGTAAATACTTCCCGCTTCAAGTCGAACGATTGAAGAGGATCATTGACTTCCACGAACAAGAGGATCTCTTCAAGGGCCAGAGGATGTAATAAACGTAAGGCCTCACCTGTCGCCTTGGAAGACGGAGATGGTTGGAAAGGTCAGAGAGCACGAGCTGCCCGAGAATATTTGCCAAAACGACAAAGGTGAACCGCCCGATGCAACCTAGCCGTGGAGCTTGGGAGCAGGGCACGAAGTTGAGTGGGGGACATAGAAAGACTGATGACACGATATGTATGCTCTTGTTGCAAGGACTCCTAATCCCCTCTCAAATATCGTTGACACCGCGCGTTAGTATCACGAGCCCCGCTCGCCCCTCCCCTTGGTGGCAAAACGAGAACCCAAAGTGAGAATAAGAAAAGTAAATGCCAAGCCGCGTCGTTGGTGATGTCAGCGGCCAATAAAGTCAAAGGGAGTCGAAGAGCCGTTTGGACAGATTCACGAAGATGGTTTGGAATACGAGTGTAGAGCCTAGGTTGAGGATAACCTAGGTGGTAACACCCAAGGACGTCTAAGCGTCGAACATAGTTCCAATCAGTAGAAGAAGGTTGTTGGCGGACACTTGAGGGAGGAGGATGGCCTTTAGTGGGTGGTAGAATTCCTTTAGGAGTGAGAGGACAAGACTTCAAATGTCGGGACAAACCCCCCCCCCGCAACATACAACTTCCCACACTGAGGGCGCGGCACCCTAAGAGGACTATGATTTGATGGGGGAGTCAAAGCAGGCTCGGTGAGTGAAGGTGTCAGAGGAGTAACAATAGGGGCGATCGGGTGGACATGCAAGTGCGGATGCGAAGGTTGAGAATGCTCCTCAAAATGGGGTGGACGGTAAGGCTGAACAGGATTAAGGGGAGGCTCTAGGCATGAAGATGGGGATGGAATAGGGTTCGTAGGAGCTAGGAGGGGCGCACACTCATCGGGACATGCTTCCTCACATGGCTTTGTGCAAAGGTTGGTTGTCATGGGGGGAAGGGTACATGCGGGTAGGGGTAAGGTTGGGAGGGGGGCATTGATGGTTTGGGAGGGATGTTGTGGAGGGGTAAGGATCTCATCTGAGATTTCCAATCGAGGCCTATCACATTCCGAAGAAGATGGTGACGGGGAGCGCGACGCCCGCCGCTTGTGAGGGGCCATAAGAGGAGAGAGGATGGGGATGTTGAGATGGCAAAAGTTGCCCGAAAAGCCTTTGTTGCTTGTGGGAAGCAGTGGCCGAAGCTATGGAAGGTCGACTGCTAAAAGGCAATTCCTTCAATTACGAGCTGATCTTGACAAAAGAAAGTATTAAGTGCAGAAATGTCGATGCCCGACTAATTGCACGCTAAATTGGGCGGCCAAGATGGTAGGAGGTGGCCACAAATAGTAAGAAGGAAGTCGGCCGAAAGAGGCAGATCCAACTAGAGGAAACGAAAAAACGGATGAGGCTAATTCTCCCACTAATAGAAAGTTCTTGAAAAAATCATTTAGAGTATCCGCATGCCAAATTCGACGCCGGATACACAAAAAGAAGGGCAAAAAACCTTAACAGGAAAGGATGGTCGAAGAAAAGCCGCCAAATAAAAAAGGAGTCAAAGCAGCACAAACTGAATTTTACGGAAGAAGCCGGCACGCCAAATTAGGCGGCAAAGATGATAGGAGCTGGCCGTGAAAGGAAAAATGAAAATCAGCCGAAACTGACAGTTCCGATTAAGAGAGAACGGGAAAAATAACGGCACTAATTTACCCACTGGTAGAAAAGGTGTTGAAAATACGTTTTTTCAGTTTTTAGGAGCCGTCACACACCGAATTTGGCGCCGGATTCACGAAGGGAAGTGAGACAAACCCTAGCAGGAAGCTATGGCCGAGATGGCTTCTTTTTCTACCGTGGCACCTGAGAACATCACAAAAGAGACCTTGGAAAGGAAGCTGGACACCTGGAAAGATATTATGTATTGAAGCGTTCCTCTGCTGACTAGAGGGAAGCAAAAGTACACGTGAAAAAACCAAAAAAAAAAAACGAAAGTAGAAAGGCGGCCGAATCTTACAGGCCGGATTTGGGTGAAAAAGAAGGAGCGGAAAGAGGTGATTTGAGTATTAGTAGAAAGGTCTTGGAAAATCCTTTCTTTTGACTATCTGCACGCTTTAATCGGTGGCAGATAAGGAAAAAGAAAGCTGAAAAACGATATCAGGCAGCCATGGCCGAAGGTTCTGGAAAGGGCAAAATCTAAATGAAAGTCTGTACGGTTGTACGGTATAGCTATATACACGAAACCCGATCTTCTCGAAGCAGGAAATCGTACGAATCGTACGGAACGAAGTAAAAGGTGTAAAGAGGAAAAGAAAACTGTACGGAGGAAAAGGAATCAAGGGCGGCATCTTCCTTAGCCGCTTGTGGTAAACTCAAATCAGGAAAGTTGACGCGTATTTGACTGTCCTCCTATTCCGTACATGTACGTTCTTGCCATTGGCGCATAGTCATACTTTACACGTGGATACAGTGTAGCGGCGGTGTACTTTATTTGGAATATAGGTTTTGACTTCCAGGCTGTTCGTCCATGGTATTATTATTTCCAATGTGTTGGGATAGGCATCGAGTGAATCGGCTGGACGGAAAAATCGGGTCGGATACCGATTCTGTAGTATGCATGTCGGTTCGCGTCTTGTACCGTACGGCAGAGGTCGCAAAAGGCAAAATTTTAGATAACCGAAACCGGCCGTTTTTTTTTTTTTCAAAATCTGAGTACCCGACGCCCGACCGGGTTATGTCACGCTCCAAAATTGTTAACCGTTAACCGAAACGCTATATAACGGATCGAATTTTGCTAAAATGTAAGTGGTGTTGTACGGCTCAGAATATTTTATATGTACTTAGCGTCCAGGTTAGCGTCAGTCTCCCCCGGCCGGCATGTTTTTGCAAGTGCCGTTTCCCGTGGCTTAGCTTATGTTTGTCTGGTCAGCCTTTGCGTTGTCGGTGCTTTGAAGAAAAGAGTGTTGGATTGCTTCGTAGAATCGGACGCTTCGATGTTTGGCGATATTTTCTTTGTACCGGTGGGCGTATCGGGCTCGCTGTGGACTTTATTCAGTTTATAGCTTCGCGTCTGTAAGTACTTTCGGTCAAGAGACCGAAGTACAGTACCGGTTAGGTCCAGTCTTTCTGTACGATATGGTCCACTCTTTCTGTACGATGTAGTGTCAGTTTTTCTGTACAATGTATCCACTATTTCCGTACGATACAGTCCACTCTTTCTGTACGATGTAGTCCAGTCTTTCTGTACGATATAGTTCAGCAACGGTCGTCAACATATTCTAGTTTCAATCACGCTATGTACTTTGATGGTTTCACCGTCGCTTTTTTGACGAAAACAACTTCTCTCTTCTACATGCACCGACAGATTAAATCAGTGAGTATCAATTCAGTACTTACTAGATTTACAAATAGCGGTATTGAAATTGTGTAATAATCGTTTTTACTTTTTAGTGTTTTCATGAAATGGGTTTTGTGTAACTTTCAAACATGGAAGTTAATTGTTTTAAGAAACTGTTCCTGTCTTCCATCCACCTAAGAACTGTTCTAGGAATCAAATCTTAGTTCGTTTTTCAAGTGTCACCTCCACTCACTTTCACAGCTGTATGACGTTATCTAACAATATTTTTGAAAGTTTGTACGAAAAATCTAGTAGTTCTAGTACGGACTAGCACATTTCGTACACTACACTATTTAAAAACCGCCCAAATTAGGGTCATATACGCTAATAAACACAAAAAGCAAACGAGGTACATATACTTGGACACGTCATCGAACAAAAGTTGTATGCTGAACTGAAAGCACAATACCACGTAACACTTGGAACAAAACAAAAAATAGACGTACAAAACTTAAGAATCCGAGCCAAATTGGTGGATTACCAACACACTCAACAGACTGAACCGATTCTCACTATGTACTCTAACTTCCCCCTCTAATTGTTGGAATCCTAGCACAACCTGCATCAAGCCTAGCGTAGGCATCCCTCCCAAAATGACATCTTACATAACTGAATTATTAAGCATGTGAGCAGCGTCCTCACGATTTTTAGAACAACGCCACTAGAATTTCATGTGTATTGTCCTCTTATAAAACATGTGATTCTTAATCGATGCATAATGTTGTGTGCAAAGACTTCCATACATAATATACACCATGATCCCAACACTCATGTAGGTAGAGCAGCCTATACCGGACATCCACTGTTTATAGCATATTTGACTTACAATACTCATCTTAATGGTCCGAAAGAGCTGAAAATGGTTAAGCATCAGGTATTGAGAATCACGCCATCACCTATTTTCAATATTTCTCACGTATTGACACAATACTTTACAAAACATCACGAAGGAAATCAAATCCAAAACTGAATTTCACTTCTCCCATATCCGTCACCACGGTCAAGGATTGAGCACTAACATGCCCCTAACGCCTACAGTTATTACGTTGTTGGTCCTTGTCAGAATAATCCGTCACAAAGTGCTATTGTCTTTGGCACTTGTAGCATGTCACGGTCAAGACCCGATGTCCGTCTTTCCTTTGCCCGTATCCAACTAATTCCTAAGTCTTCGGTGTGCTCACATTAAGATTTTTTGTATTGCCAGATCTTCTATTTGTGCCTTCTCTCGGCTTCTCGATCAATTTCAGGTAATTAACCGTGTAATCATATGTACCTTTTTCTTGGATTGAATGATCTCACTATAGTGCATAGACGTTTCTAAAAAACCATTGGGAAACTCATACAGGTTGTGATATTCCTCGGACACTCGACCGAGATTAGTGGGTTCTTGCACAAAAATGTTCCATGTCCTAACACCATTACAATCAATTCGTTTATGTTGAATTTAAACTTGTTAGAACTCCTTGAACACATAATTTTCCTTGTCTTGCAAACCTTTTTCGGATTGATTCTCTAAATGAATTTCTATATGCCAAGGACCCTCGTAAAGAAGAAAACCCATTCAGTTTCTTGAGAGACAGATTTGAAGAGAATCTTGATTTACGATCCTTTTGGTAAATGCAAAAGTGGAGAGGAGAGCAGATCCAATGATCGAATTCGTGATCTATTCTATAATGTTTTTTGCGACATAAATTTTATAGAGATTGATCAGAAGCTCAAGCAACTGGTTTGAGGTGATCCAGATTCGAATGGAGATGACGATGTGGGAAAAAATATACTGACATACCGACAAAAATCTACCGAAATACCTACAAAAATATACCGATAAACCGAATTAAATATACCAACACACCGAAAGAAATATACCGACATACGGACACAAATATATCGATAACATACCGAAAGAAACATACCGATATAACGACAGAAATATATCGATATACCGACAGAAATTTGCCGACATACGGACAGAAATATATCAATATATCGACAGAAATATACCGATATATCGACAGAAATATACAGATAAACCAACAAAAAAATACCGATATATCGACAGATATATACCTACACCGACAGAAATATACCGATGTAACCGAAAGAAATATACTGATATACCAACAGAAACATAACAAAACACAGACAGCAATACAACGATATAGAAAGAGTAATATACCGATATACCGTAAAAAATATAAAGATATAGACAGAAACATACCAATATACAGACAGAAGTATACCGATATACCAACAAAAATATGCCGATATACGGACAGAAACATACCGATATACGGACAGAAATATGCCGGCATACGTACCAAAGTATACCGATGTATCAACAGAAATATACCAATATACCGAAAGAAATACACATATGTACCGACAGAAATACACTGATATACCGACATAAATAACCGATATACCGACAAAAATACACCGATATACGGACAGAACTATATCGATATACGGACCGAAATATACCGATACACCGACAAACTATACCGATATACAAACAGAAAAAATACCGATGTACCGACAGAAATATACCGATATGCGGAGAGAAATATAACGAAACACGGACCAAAATATACTGATATACCATGAGAAATATACCGATATACGGACAGAAATACACCGAAAAACGGACAGAAATACACCGATACATCAACAGAAATATACCGATATACCAAAAGAAATACACATATATATCGACAGAAATATACCAAAATACCGACAGAAATAAACCAATATACGGACAAAAATAAACCGATACATCGACAGAAATAAACCGATTTATCGATAGAAATATACCGATATACCGACAGAATTATGCCAATTTAAGGACCGAAATATACCAAAGTGCCGACAAAATTATACCGATATACCAACAGAAAAAATACAGATATACGGTCAGAAATATACCAATGGATTGAAATATATACCGATATTCAAGCAGAATTATCGGGATATCGGTCCAAAACACACCAATATACTGACAGAAATATACCGGTATACGGATAGATATATACCGATACACGGACCGAAATAAACAGATTTACCAACAAAACTATACCGATACACGGACAGAAATATATCGATATACGAACAAAAATACACCGATATACGGACAGAAGTATACTGATATATCGACAAAAATTACCGATATACGGACAAAAATACACCGATATACGGACAGAAGTATACTGATATACCGACAGAAATAACCGATATACCAGCAGAAATATACCGATATAATGACAGAACTATACCGATATACAAACAGAAAAATACCGATGTACCGACAGAAATTTACCAATATGCGGACAGAAATATACCGAAACACGGACCAAAATATACTGATATACCATCAAAAATATACTGATATACCGACAGAAATACACCGATATACAGAGCAATATACCGCTAAACGGACAAAAATATAACGATATATGGACAGAAATATACTAATACATCAACAAAATTTTACTGATGTACCAAAAGAAATACACATATATACCGACAAAGATATACCGAAAACGCAAGACAATTATTTTGCTTTAGTGTTTTTCTTTTTCTTTAGAAATTGTTGAAGAGGAAAACAAGATGCATCAATTAGTTCATTACTTAACTAATTTTTAGCGACTTTGACAAAACTATTACCAAAATGAAAAAGAAAAATATCTTTCTCGTTTGCGACTTTTTTTAGCTACTGCTTTAGAAATTTTCTTCTCCCTCGGGTTACAACTTTTAGATCTCAAGTCTCTTGCTCTCCTTATAAAAGCCTAATCTGTTTGAAAAAAAAGATTTTATAATAGAAAAGGACTAATTTCAATTATTTGCGTCCCAGAAAAAAAATTCCTTTGGGGACTTAGTATCCTCTTTCTCTTATATATCGGGAAATTACTGTTCTTTTACAAAATTTAGGTTTTCGAAAAGTAGAAAGTGGCGAAATAGAAAATGTGGAGTACAACATTGATAAACTAAACATCTCTCATCTGGCCCGAGCTCTTCAAAACACTTTTTTTAGAAAACGGGCAGGCCTTGCACATGCATACTCTTAACACCCAGATACGTCTTTTTGAGAAATGCTCGAATGAGGAACTGATCCTTTTCACCGCAGGCAAATTTTATCGACGTGACGGAGATGACGCCACTCACACGCATCAATTTTCCCAATTAGAAAGTCTTTGTCGTCAATACTAACATTGCACCGCGAATTGTTATTAGTGTTAAAGTTTTTTTCGCCAGATAAAACATATTTTTTTCGTGCACACTTGTCGGATTGACAATCGGAGACCACCAACGAGAAGGCGAGAATCTTACCCTCCAATAACAACCATCAGATTAACAATCGGACAAGTCTGCACGAAAAAGAGATGTTTTAAGTGGCGAAAAAAACTTCAACACCAATAACGATTAGCGGTGTGGCTTACCTCAGCCGAAAGGTACTACAGAGTTTCCCTTGCGCGGTTTATTAGGAAGAAGGACACAATTGCACTTTCGTCCTTCTTATTTTTCTTTCACAATACCAAGTTTTGAAGTAGATATTGTTTGTGTTTCTTGCACTAGCCACAGTTGTTTTATTTGTATATTAAGAGTATTTTTGAGTGATTGGATTGAAATTTTGGGAGATGGTTTAATTCATAAACAAGTTTTGAAGAAATGACGATAAAAGAAAAATAAAAAACGAAAGAAAAGTGATAGGTAAAGAATGAATAAAAGAAAAAACAAAAATACATAAAGAGGTAAAAAAACGAAAAAAAATGAAAAAGATGTTTTTTTAAAAGATGTTGCCTATTTATTAGACGTTTGTTTATTTTTATATAACTCTCTTTTCGAAGTATTTTCAAAATTACTTTAGTCTTTCGTTAGCAGTAAAAGCGCTACAAAAGAAATTCTTAGACTTTTTCGTCTGTAAACTACGAGACTTTGCTAAGTAGTATTACTCCCTCCGCAAAGGAATCGACTTAGTAATGACAATATATATTGTCCTTTAACTAAAAACAATCTTGTTTCTCTTTGCGGACACAATGAGGGTTTTGATGAGAGAGTGTGAAACTTTGTAGACGAACAAATATCTATTTTGGACCCTTTGTCACTATTGGAGGAGAAGTGTGAGACGAGAAGAAGTTTTGTAAGTGAGTAAGAAAAGCTTCGGCTTAATATATGCATATTTCCCGGAGAACTTTATGGTGGTGAATTTGAGAGTGTGAGTGTCTTTTGTTGTGAGTTTCCTTTCGCTTCAGCTTGTGACTATTTGTGCGGGCTAGGCACTCCGGTGTGTACAATCCCATCATTTGGTATTTGGTAGGATTTGCTCCAAATTTTTTGATTTCATAAACACAAACATTGTTTTGAAAAAACAGGGAAGAACAAAAAGTAGTGAGAAAACTGGACCTAAAAAAAACAACAAAGTTAAGAGCCTCCAGAGGTTTTGAATAAAACCTCTGCAACGTTGCCTCAAAAGGTCAACGAAAAACAGAGGCTAGAATTTTTTTTCTCACATAAAAAAATTAAGGTAAGCCAAGCTAAAAAAATGTGAAATGACCGAAAGGGAGTAGAGAGAGATAAAGACACGAGGTGAAGAGGGAGAATACACAAAGGAAAGATGGAATGGACTAAAATCTACCAAACCCTAGATAACTACAAGTTGCATTGGAGATTTCGGCTGATAAGAGGGCAGCAAAGAACTCTGTGGTTGGAGGAGTCCTTCAAAAAAAGTACATAGGTAAAACACAGGTACTTTAGACTTGTCTAATCAGTTCATAAACAACGAAAACATGTTCACTAAAACATGGATAGTCTGAGTTAGTATGATTTTTTTCATTATTATTTTTGATTTTTTTGCAACGTATTTTGAGACCAACACTCAAGCCATCCTTTACGTATTTTCGGAAGTAGACTCCGGCATATATACTGAAATCGAAAAGAGGAAAATAAAATGAAGGTAAAGAAAAGTAAGAAAAATACGTAAAAGAGTAGCATACCGTTTCCGTTTCGAAAAAAAACAGCATTTTTCAGCCAAAACATAACAAACGAATATGTATTTCCCTTCTAAACATTCACAAAATTTATTTCAAAACTCATAACATGAATATTTCCAAGAGGGAAAAAAACCAAGCTTAGATAAAACGGTTAACAGAAAAGGTGAAAGGAGGGAAACAAAAGCAAAAAAAAAAAAAAGATAGGAGTTACCTTTAAATAAGCCTTCATAAAACAAGAGAATATAATATAGATTAGTAAGGACATAACCGGCTTGGAAAAAACCGAGAAAAAAATGGGTCTCGAGAAACCATGGGTCTCCAGAAATTTTATTTGCATTTTAGAGGAAAATGGTAATTGCCACGTCATACTGAGCCACTTCAGTAAAATCGTAGGCTCTTGCCACGTCATCAATGGTGGAGTTGACGGGCAACAACATGTTTGCTGTTTCGTCTTACACAAATAAATAATGTAAGAAAACAACGTAAAAGCAATGACGTGGGGGAAGCAATCCATGGCGGTGAAAGAGGAAACGAAACTATGTCAGATCCCTGTTGAAAAAATGGAAAGACTTTCAAGATGGCGGCGCAGTCGTCACATTTCACAGGGAACCAAAAAAAAAAGAGTTCCTGCGATTGGACATAAAAAGCGTGACTTGTGATTGGTCCAAAACGATTATAATTTATGAGGTCTGTCCGCATTTGGCGTTGCCTCACGACACATATCACCCACGCCAAATGCTGTAATTTTATTCTATTTTTGTCAGTATGTTTACTCTATTTTATGTGCCATTGTGTTAAAAAACCCATATTACAGTAAAAAGTTACTCCTTTCAAGGGGCATTTTGGTAAGTTTGGTTTTTTAGAATTATTATTTACGCTAAAACGGACGTGATCCTATATTAAAATATAGTTTTAATGAAATTGGTGCGAAGTTCCCTATTCTAACTGAATACCCAGAACGCCGAACAACAGTTACAAAGTTTTTATACAAATAAACGCAAACACGTGTTGTCGCCGTTATACTATGAACTTGTAACATGTAACTTAAGGTCAATGTTCACAGTGACGACGATGCTTTCGACAAACAAAAGTTATGCGAACGAATTTTTTTCGATGTGATTGAGTCTTTTTGTTTAGTGCGACTCCACGTGCGACCGTGAGTCTATTAAATCGGTATTTGTACCTTTTCATTCAGAAAAGTACAGTTTTGCATTATTGGACGTCGTCCGTACTCCACACTATTTACATTGAACCTATATTAGAATATTTCACGCTAATTAAACCTTACCTAAATTAGAATAATGAAAAAATTAGAATCGTTTTCTCTATTTGATGTGATAAAGTCAAAATTTCGAGCGACCGAATTAGAGTAATTTACTCTAATTACGATTCGCGGTGTATTGTACTGTAGTGTAAAGTACAGTACTATATTGTAAATTACATAGACTTTACCCACTTGCATATTTTTCGGATGCAGTTTCAGATCGTTCGATTGTGTTCGGTTTGCTTGTTTCACACGTTTGTAAACTCATCGCACGTGTTACCACAGCTCGTCGTACTGCCGTTTTTGTCAGTAAAAAAACCGGTATAAAACAGTACACAACTGTACTGGATTTTCCATATTTTCGGTTAAAATTTCCCCCCGGGTGAAACGTATGATCACTAACATTTGCACTATTTAGCGTTTACACAAAGGGCTTGCGTCCATGGGATTACGGATTTTGTTTCATGTCGTTTTCCTCAAAATTGACCGCTGCACCGAGCAAATCATTGCCGTACGCTGAAAGTGAAAACCCGAAGTACGATTAAAACGTGGTACGTACTTTAGTTTTGTTATTTTCTCTTCCCGATTCCGATCCGTCGCCTCGTGTCTACTCATCTTTGAACTCAAACATTCACAACCTCGAAAGCCGGTTCTAAAAAAAAGTGATATCTGACAGACGAATAGGAAAACTCTTCCACACGTTTCACAAGATTTCAATCGCCACGCACGAGGAAAAGTACACTATATATTTTTTTTTTGCCCGTCGCATGCATGCACGTAAAAAAAATTGAATTTCAAAAATAAAGAACGTAAAACAAGTTGAACGTAAAAAAATTGCTCGTAAAAAAAATTTGCAAGGTTCTCGAAACACCACTGTCATTTCTGCGTCTCTGTAGAAGTCTTCAATGTCCCCTCTCCCTCTCCCTCTTCCTCCCCTCTCCCTCTCCCTCTCCCTCTTCCTCTCCCTATCCCTCTCCCATCACTCCCCAATGCCTAATCTAGGAATGAAACTGGAGAAGAAGAGCTCTGAAAAAGTGAAAAAAAAACATTTTTGACTCTTTGTGCGAAGAGAAATGTCCGAAAAAAAAATCAAGAATCCTTGGCGAAAAGTTTCAGAATCAGTGACACGTCAACGGTGTCACAAATATGCATGATGTTGACAATGTCACGAAAAATATCTCTTCTACAATGTCAACAAACTGTTTAGCGTCTACAAATGTCACGAAGTTAAGTGACGACTTTTGTTTTTTGGACTATGCATCCGCGCATGCTCTAAACTTCTATCGAATTATTAGCCAATTAGGGTGAAGTTCCATCATACGTTTCTGTAATTGTACGGCAAACTCTACAGACCGAGTCAATTGAGTTGATATTCCATCACGTAGAGTTTGTAATCCACGTGTTTTAAATTGACTGGCGCCACGCAAGCTATGATCCGATATTGAATATCTTTCAGATTTTTAGCATCGACAAAATTAGCTTCAAATCTTAACTTGCGTAACATTTACCTGCGTACGAAGTAATCATACAACAAAACTTTTATTCCTTTTTTGTGGCTTTTCTGCGCAAGTTTGTATGCCAACTCATATTTTTGGGTTTCAGTTTTCGAACATAACAAAAGTCCTTTGAGAGAAATAGTGTGACCAACAAAAGTTAGCGAAAATAGCGTGAAGGGGGAATGTTACGAAAATTCGTTTATATTTTCGGTTGTATTTTGGAAACCGCGTGTCATGTGTAAATCTAAAGAATTTTCGTTGGTTTTCCATCATGACACGTAGCTTAATCGTCCATCGTGTCACGATTTTTTTTTTCTGTATTTGCCAACCCACTTCCTCGAGGTGGGTTGAAGCACCTCCTTGAGGAAGGTGGAAAGTTACAGAAAAAAAATGAAGCAAACTCTTCGCAAATGAACATCCGACGGCCAGTATTACCTCCAAGACCTTCCGAGAGTATATGCAAGATTCTCTGTGATGTTATTTTTTGTATAAAAACAAAATAGGCGATACAATTTGGTACATAGGGTCGCGGATTTCTGTAAACTACGCCATTTTTCGCCTGATGGAACGTCACCCTTAGGGTATGGTTACATCAAGAGTTCTTTGTAATAGTACGGACAACAAAATTTCTATATTACAAAGGCCTCAGTTACATTGCGTGTCGTCTGTAAGTGAGCTTTTAAAAACGTGTTTTGATTTGAGTGGTTCCACGTAAGTTGACGATGAAATCTCTAAAATCGTCAAAGATTTGGAAATCAACCATTTTCGAATGGACATCCGTACTTGCGTATTATATACGTGTACTTCGCAAGTGTACCACGTCAATGTACCTCAGAGATCTCTTTCACCCTGCTGACTTTCAGGAAAAAACCGTATTTTTTTTAAGCAAAGATTTTACGGTCACCTTGTCCAAAGGCACGTGACTTTTGGGGGCGTGTGAAAAATTTTATTTTTCATCGACGCACGTGTCTATCGTCCATGTGTAGCGAATTAACTGATTCTATATTGGTGAACTCACCTCCGCTACAATTCTATGTCCTCCATTGGACTACAAATGTGTCCTCCATTGGACTACAAAAATTCAAGAAGCCTCTAGATAGCTTCTAACTAACCCACTTCAAGCCACAAAAACTGTTGCCCAAGAGGGCAATCAGATAGTCTGACTGCACCCCTGTGCAACATGGACTCCCCTAAGTCTGTAGCAAAAAGAATCAATGAAAACGGCCAACCAGCCGATAAGTTATGGGGTGGCAAAGATGCCTATTTTATACAAACCTCCAAGGGGAGAGGTGACTCTATTTTCAAAAACACTAAGTCTTAATTCTCTCTAATAACTCCTATCTACTGAAGTACGGACCAATCATATTATTGTACCGTACCAAAAAGTACTACTGTCGGTGTACCTTTTGTACGACCAATGTACGACAAGGCTATTACGTGAACGTGTGCCCTCTTTTTACTCGTTCGTAGGTTCCTCGGAATTCCTGCGACCAAATGTGATCTCTCCACGTGGCGCCAGGTCATGCCCTGTCACAAAAAGCCAAAGTGACCACTCCGAAATTTTGGCGATGATGTGCGCCATTCGATAAGAACCAAAATGAAATCTCAGCCGTTATAAATACTTGCGCGATATTTGCTTCGTTGTCGAAACAAAATGCGCGGTATCCGTTTGGAAAACGTACCGTACTCAGTACTTTACAAAAATTGTATCTATGTATGTCATATATAGTTTCTGTTAAATGAATTAGTTCATTCCTAAATACATAAATATCTATCAAACCCTGTAGCATTTGTCCTAGACAAATAGGATAAAGCTGACCGCTACTGGCCAACTTGATGGACGACACGTACATGGATCAAATCCTAGGTCTGGCAAGTATCATTTTAGTAACCTACTAAAAAACAACTATCTGTTGAACTAAGGTAGCCATGGTTCAACCACTATCTGTATCCTTCGGTGACTACAACAAGTATGGTGGCTAGAGAGAGGAGGTGGAGGCAGGCCGCCCTTTTCTTTTCCTTTTTATACTGATATATTTAGACCTAGAAAATACTCTATAAATCTAGTAATTTCAACACTCCCCTTATTTTTCTAGTCTAACTTTAACTTCAGTTTTAGTCACATTTTTCTTTGCAATATTTTAATTTGGGAAAATGCACTCGTTTTTTAATCATATCAGCCACCATTTCCTCACCAGATGTATATACAAGATTCACAGTCTTTCTCTCAACTTTTTCTCTCACAAAACTCAATCTTATGTCCATTTGCTTAGCCTTGAAATGATGTTTTGGATTAGCTAAAATTGCAATGGCAGCTTGATTATCACAAAATACTTCATGCACTCCCTCTTTCATATACCCCAATTCTTCCAACAAGGACTTGACCCACATCAGTTCTTTCATAGCAGAACAAGCGGCCATATACTCAATCTCTATAATAGACTGAGCAACCACCTTTTGTTGCTTACTTCTCGAACATGTCAGGCACGTGTGCGTTTCCGACACACTTTTAGATTGCTAAGGATTTCCCAGCCCTTTTGAACCGGTACGGTTCTCAAAGTACGGAGGAATGAGTGCACCTTGCCGGACAAAATCCTTCTATTTACCAAATTGAGCGGAACGCACTTTATTTCCTGCTTAACGGAGGTTAGACGACGGAGTTATTTCGCTTCAAATATTTCCATGCTGTTAGATGCGACCTGTTTCCATCTTTCCTTGTGGGGGGTACATTGTGGAACGCCGAGTAACTTTTAGGATAGACGTGTAGATTTTGTTGTTGGCTGTCAATAGGTTGTTAGTTCAGGTCCACCAGACGGGATGAGCATTTATTACTTTGGGTCAAAGTTAGGCGTTTCACGTCAATTCAGGACTTTGTGGCTCATGAGTGTATCATATAAGGACATTTGGCTTCTAATCCAGCCGGAGCTAGTTGCCTAACTTTTTGCCCTAAGTGTAATACATCCTGTTTTGTCTTTTATCCGTACGATAACAATCTCTGGCCGCTGATTGGATTCTTGTATTGCTTTGACTTTGGCACTTGCAAAGGACAAACTTTATTGGAATAAGGCACTTAGGGCCGAAAGAGACAAGTTGCTTTTTCGGTAATGTCTCTTGAGAAAACCCCTAGAGAATATAATAAATCTTTTTGTAGGAGAACTGTTGCATTGTGTTGTGGACTCCATTGCCATCTTTGTTTTGGATTGTCTTTTGTGGAAATCGTAGCTTGGGTGGGTGGTTGGCACTATCCTCTCTTTGGGGGGTTTGGACTTTCGCTTTTTGAAACTTAGAAGAGTCTGGTCGGATCCGAACGGCAGAACCGGGGGTTGAGGGAGAATCATATCAGTCTTCAGGGTAATTTGGAGAGGTTTATTCTCTAAGTTTTCTCTTCCTTGTACTCCGTGGTATGTGAGCTTGCTTCACCATTTTCATTGACTTCTATCTTAATTTCTATTTTCTGGGGCAAGGTGATATTGTTTAATCTAAAAGAGTCGATATTTATTGTTTGTATATTTCTGCGTGGGAGTTATTTGCGCACTTTTGTGGTCGTCCTTTTTTTCTGTCCGGAGTTCTTGTGGGTTGGATTGGACGACTCGCATTACCTTTCCATCCTTTGGATAATATTTAGGAGTGTAGCTTTTAGTGGGCTTTCGGCGGATCAACACAGTATTGAATATGCAACCTGTCTCTTTAGGTTAAATAGGATAGGTGTTTAGGGCACAGTACTTTAAATAAAGGGATTTAGCTCCTCTCTTTCGGTCAGCTATGGGAGGAGGAGAAGTTTAGGATAGGGATCTTTCGGATGTCAGACCGGAATAGTAGGAGAGGCAAGAAGGAGTAGCATAGGAGGAAGAGATGCAGGTGCTCGAGGCATTAGTTCCTTTTGCCTCAACTTTAAACATAAAGCAGTTTCTTCAGGGAATGATGCCTGAGGATGTTATAGTTGAGACTCCTCCAAAGCAGCCAATGAGGCAACCTTCTACTCCACCTCCACCTGTCTTTTCTCACGAGAATTTCCCAACTTTGTCTAAGGCTACCAGATCTAAGGACGCGGAGAAGTTGGAGAGAGCGACATTATCCCCTAAATCACGTAGGAAAGGCTTGGCACATAAGGAAGCGGTCTTGGGTCACCCTCTTGAAGTAGGACGCCATACGAGATCTAAGGCTTCGATAATGGAGATGTATATGGATCCCAAAATTTTGGCAGATCCTAACCGGCCAGGTCGCAAAGAAATCTTAGGCTTTCACAATCTCCATGAGTTGAAGGTTAAAAATGAGTTGGTGCAGCGGGTAGCCAGGTCAAACCGATCCAAGATCGTACGCCCAGTGGAAGGTGTAGTGGAAATATTGAGCAGTTCATCAAAGTGTGGCTCTTTAACCTCTGTCCGGGAACAACAGGGGATACCATCAACTCCGCACCGACATCCTCCCCAATCTCAGAACATTGCAACCAGTGGACCGTCTAAGGGCAGAGCAACCTTACGGGCCCGGGCTGGGGAAGGAACTAGTAAGCGGGGGCTAACAAAGCCGAAGAGAGTGCACCGATTCGATCATCGAGATAACAAAGACAGATTTGCTCCTCGACCTAAAGAAGAACCGTTCTTCCCTTCCTCCTCAATCTCTCCGAGCTCCTTGTCTCCATCAGTGCTAATTGTCCAACCGTCCGAATGGTTGTGGCGTTCGAGACCTCAGACCACGAACTACAGGGCTTGGGGATTGCGGATCTCTCGGGTGTGGTGAGCAGCACACAAAAGCTAGTTGATATCCTGCGGTCTCAGAGTAAGGCTACGGTGGAGGCCGGACCTGTCACCAAAGACTGGGAGGCTCTTTAAGTGGAACGAAAGAAGGCAATGGAACATGAATTGATCCTCATCCGGGAGGCTACACAGAGAGCACGAGGGATCCTTAGTGGATAGATTGATCCCCCTCGTAGAAAAGGTTCCTTTGCGGGAGGACAACCTCAGGGTCAAGTTACTCCTCTTGCAACACAAGCCTCGAGGACTCACCCGGGACCTAGACCGGAATCTCCCCTTCAGTGGGAAGGGGGGGGGACAACAGTGCCATACGAAGAGGGGTTCGGTGCAAATCTATTGGGTAACTTGGCAGCTGTTTCCACTGGGCATTCTACCTTTGTCTCGGTGGCGTGAACTTCCAATGTGGAGGTTGTGGTGCAACTACAACCCGACCAAAGATTACACTTTTCTCTCAGACTCTCCACTCCTCCCCCATCACCACCTCACGCCTCCTCTCTTTCGTCATCCCTTTCTCCCGCTGCAGCCGTCCGTGGGTCCCCAAACTCGCGTGTTTTACCCTACAAATATGACGTCCCCACCTACTCACCTCCTCACATACGTTCCCCATCTTCTAGCTCAAAAACTCCTCCTTCGAGACCTCCAAAAGGCTGCCTAGTAGATAGACACATTTTTCTCAAAACCCCAATTGTCTCCGTCTCAGCCACCGTCCATTCCACAAAGGCCTTTGAACAGACCTCGTCTCAACTGTAGAAACTAATGGTTTTTAAGTATTTTCTAGGTCTGAAAAGAAATATAGAGGCCGAGGCAGTCTATCTCTAACTTCTCTCTCTAACTCTCAAACTTGTCGCAGTCACTGAGAAATTGGAGAGGAAGCTAAAGCCATGGCTACCTAGGCTATCCTGAGGTTTACCGGAAATTTATATTAGTTCGGGTTTATTTATTTAAAAGGTATGTGCCGGCGGCATGAATTGATCCTTGTACCTACCGGCCGACAGACAGGAAATAGCCGGTAGCCTTAGCCGTTAAGTCTAGGAGTCATGATACGTGGTATGTAGTTTGATAGTAATTTAAATATGTATACGTACGATTATTCATTTAACTATAATAGATTACGGGATACATAGATCGAGTAATATATAAAGTACGGATTACGGTACGGACTATAAATCAATACCGCGCATTTGTTTCGTAAATGAAACAAATACCGCACATGTATTTATTACGGCTACGATTAAATTAGATTCTAATCGGACGGCCGCAATTAGCGCCGAGATCGCGGAGGAAGTTTTCGGCGGTTTGTGGCCATCGCCACATCGGATGACGCGTGGCGAAATTTCGTTGGATCGTGGAATCCCCGGAGATTATGGCATCGAATCCGGATATGACATGTGTCGACATTTAGGTTTTGTCGTACAATGTCTGTACATAAAGTACACCGGCAGCTGTAATTTTGCGTACGGAACTCAATTCTGATTGGTTCCGTACATCAGTAGATAGAGTGTGTGAGAGAGATAGGACCTAGAAAAATCAGGAGATAGGACCCTCTCTCCCAGAGAGCTTCTGTACAAAAGGTCAACTTTGACCCTCCATAACTTATTGCTCAGGAGAGCAAATTCAGAGATTCTTTTTGCTATCGACTCAGGGGAGTCTTTTCTTCACAAGGGAGAAGGTGGTCAGAGTTTTGTCTGCCAGGGTGGCAGTTATTTTTGCTTAAACACAAAGGGGTCAGGATTATCCTACAGGCTTCTTGGAAGCTGTCCATGTAGAAACTAATGGTTTTATTAGTATTTTCTAGGTCTGAAAAAAAATATAGAAGTCGAGGCAGTCTATCTCTAACTTCTCTCTCCAACTCTCAAACTTGTCGCAGTCACTGAGAAATTGGAGAGGAAGCTAGAGCCATGGCTACCTTGGCTATTCGAGGTTTACGGGAATTTTATGTTAGGGTTTATTTATTAAAAAGGTATGTGCCGGCGGCAGGATTTGATCCATGTACCTACCGGCCGGCAGACAGGAAATAGCCGGTAGCCTTAGCCGTTAAGTGTAGCAGTAGTGTTACGTAGCATATAGTTTGATATTTATTTAAATGGTCATGCGTGCGATAAACCATTTAACTGAAATGAATTACGGGATACATAGATCCAGTAAAATATAAATGTACGACTTACAGTACGGACATAAATCAGTACCGCGCATTTGTTTCGTAAATGAAACAAATACCGCGCATGTATTTATTACGGCTTCGATTAAAGCCGACTTTAATCGGACGGCCGAGATTAGCGCCGAGATCGCCGAGGAAGATTTCGGCGGTTTGTGGCCATCGCCGCATCGGATGATACGTGGCGAAATTCCGTTGGATTGTGGAATCTCCAGAGATTATGACACCGAATCCGGATTTGACATGTGTCGACATTTTGGCCATGTCGTACAATGTCCGTACATAAAGTACACCGACAGCTGTACTTTTGCGTACGGAACTCAATTCTGATTAGTTTCCGTACATCAGTAGATAGAGTTTGTGAGGGAGATAGGACTTAGAAAAATTAGAAGATAGGACCCTCTCTCCCAGAGAGCTTCTGTACAAAAGGTCAACTTTGACCCTCCATAACTTACTGCTCAAGGGAGCAAATTCAGAGATTCTTTTTGCTATCGACTCAGGGGAGTCTTGCCTTCACAAGGGTGAAGTTGGTCAGAGTTTTTGTCTGCCAAGGTGGCAGTTATTTTTGCTTAAACACAAAGGGGTCAGGATTATCCTAGAGGCTTCTTGGAAGCTGTCCACTCTGAGGACTTATGGAGGTCTCAGAGTTACAGGTTATGGGCCCACCCTCTAGTGTACCAATCTTTAATAGAACTGGCTTGATATACTGGGAAAGTATGATGATAGGAGCTCTATGCGAAAAAAGGTTTTGGGGGATAGTGAGTGGACGATTGGGGCGTCCATCAAGTCTTGGAATTCCTCCAGGGTTTGGAGGAAGCAGATTCACCAGGAAAGAGGATTCACCTTCAACGGAGGAAACAAAGGAAGGAGAGGTGGTGGACAAAGGAAAGGAGAAGGAGGCGACCACACCAATAGCAACTGGTTTAGCATTCATGTCACCTATTCCGAGGAACGAGGAGAATGATACTGAAACCTGAGACTTCAACAATATGGCGGCAAAGCACTTCATCCTACGCCATCTCACTCAAGGACTTGCATGTCCTCATTTGCAGGTAGAAAGGGCATCCGATCTTTGGATGGCTCTTATAGAGATGTATCGAAGTGGTACAATTCAGCAACAACAGCTGGCTGATCAGAAAGTTAAGGAGTATGTATACAAAGGGGGAAATATGTTCGATTTTTGCAATGAGCTTGCTACACTCTTCATGGAGCTACTGAGTGCGGGAAAAGATTTTAGTGAAAAAGAAAAGGTTAACTGTTTACTGATGAAGTTACCTGATGAGTTCGTGAACATAGTTTACCGTGTGCAGGACTTGCCTGACTCAAGGTGGATATGGAACTCAGTGGTAGGAATGATTCTCGTTCAAGAGAATACAATTGAGATCCGAAGGGGAGGAAAGAGTGGCCAAGCCTTGGCAACAGCGACTGATTGGAGGAACAGGGATTCCCAAAAACCGGTCGGAAACTATGGGGGTAGGGAGCAGAAAAAACAGGCCGATGAGTTCGAACCAAGGGCTCCCAAAGGACTATGTCATTTTTGTAAGAAACCGGGGCACTATATGGCAGAGTGCACTAAGCTAACCGAGCTTCGGTTAAAGGAGGGGCAGACCGGTGGTACCCCGAGAGGAAAGAAAAAGGCCCTTGTCACACAGGTACTTGAGGCTGAATCCGAGGACGAGGACGATGAGCTCATTTTGGATGAGGAGTTGGAGGCGAAAAATGAGGTCAAAATTCCACAAAGGCAGAAATGTGCTTACGGTGGATTGAAAGGTGAAGCAGGCTGGATTGTAGATTCAGGTGCCTCCATGCACATGTGTAAGGATAGACACCTGTTCACTAAGATAAGAAAGATTCCCACCGTAGAGATAGAGTACGGGGATGGGAGGATAGTCACCACTACTCTTGTATGATCGGTAGATCTAAAAGTGTTAGTAGAAGGAAAGACATCCATATTAACATTCTCCGATGTATTGTTTATTCCGGAGCTGAACAAAAATCTTATCTCTACATCAGTATTAGATGATAAGGGTTTTTTTACTAGCACTAGGGAAGGAGTCTTTACTGCTAGTTTTGAGGATGATGTCTATTTCATTGCTGAGAAAGGTAGCCATGGGATGTTTAGGCTGATCTTAAGTAATGAAAAGAAGAAACTTTATTATGCGGGTGTTCATGATATTATGATGTGGCATAAGAGGCTTGGGCATGTCAATCTAGATAAGTTAAGAGAGATGAAAAAGATGGGAGTGGTGGAAGGGATTCAGTTCAGTGAGAGTGATGATATAAGTGATTGTAGTGGATGTGCTCAAGGTAAAGCACACAGATTACCCTTTCCTAAGTCAGCCACCTATAAGGGAGAAAAAATTCTAGGTCTAGTACACACAGATATTTGGGGACCGGCTAAAGTGCCCTCACCGGGGGGGAAGAGATTTATGATGACTATAACTGATGATTGGTCTCGGTATTCCCGGGTATTTTTTTTGAAAAACAAGTCCGAAGCTGAGGATTGTTTTAGACAATATATAGCATGGAGCGAAAAACTCCATGAAACTCCAATCAAGAGAGTAAGGAGTGACAATGGTGGAGAGTATACTTCTAACCAGTTTGAGGATTTTCTGAGGGAAGATGGGGTTCAACACCAAAAGACAGTTCCAGAAAATCCTGAACAGAATGAGGTAGCTGAAAGGTTAAATAGAACACTAAGTGATAGTGCTAGAAGTATGTTGTCAGATAAAAAGATAGGGAAAAGGTTTTGGGCAGAAGCAATGAACTGTGCTAATAACCTCAAGAATAGAGTTCTTACTTCAGCTATAAAAGATCAAACACCTTATGAGAGATGGACAGGCCGGAAACCAGACATATCTCACTTAAAGGTTTTCGGCCGTTAAGTGTTCAGTCTAGATACTGATCGGTCCAATTGGAAGCTAGATCCTAAAGGAAAACCAGGATACTTATTAGGATATGATGAAGATGTTAAAGGATATAGAGTTTATGATCTAAAAAGGGAAGATATAATCTTAGTAAAGCATCTAGTAGTTATGGATGAAGGAAAGTCTGTAGATCCCTTCAAATATACGAAGTCAGTAAAAATCAGATTTGAGTCAGAAAATTCCGATGACTTTGAGCTTCCTAACTATCCAGGTTTTAGAGAAGATGACATTCTTGCAAGAACAAATCAGACTGAAAAGGACTCGGCTGTGGAAACTCCAGTGACAACTCTACTCGAAGCGGAAGACATGGTGGAAATTGATTCGGAATCAATGGATAGGGGAGAAGCCGAGTTTGTTCAAAAGAATCCACGAGAACCATCTATTCCGGCCTCAAATTTTGAGGGTGGGAGGAGAAGTAGCAAAAGACTGCAAGAAAAACAGGTTAATTACAAGGTAACTTAACTATCTCATCAAGATGAACCTCAAACTTATGGAGAGGCGATGACTTGTCCAGAAAGAAACCGGTGGAAGACAGCCATCAATGAGGAGATGGCTTCAATCATGGCAGCCGATACTTGGGAGCTGGTGGACTGTCCACCTAACCGAAAACCAATCGGTTGTAAGTGGGTTTTCAAACTAAAACTGAACCCAGATAACACAATCGAGCGCTACAAGGCCAGATTAGTGGCAAAGGGATTTACACAAAAGGAAGGAATTGACTACGAGGAAACCTTTGCCCCGGTGGTCAGATTTCCCTCCGTCCGCATACTTCTCAGTTTAGCAGCGGCGGAAGACATGGAAGTGCACCAGATGGACATCAAAACAACCTTTTTGCATGGAGAATTGGAAGAGGAGATCTTCATGCGACAACCCGAAGGGTTTGTGGAAGAAGGAGAGGAGAGTAAGGTATGCCGGCTGATTAAATCTCTTTATGGATTGAAACAGGCGCCTCGACAGTGGAATAAGAAGCTTGATGAGTTTCTTACCGGTCTAGGATATATTCGGATCAGCTCAGATCACTTAATCTATTTTTTCGAAGATGAGGAAGGTTATATATTTATTGCAATTTATGTTGATGATTTGTTTATTTTAAGTAAATCAATGGAAAAAATTAATAAACTGAAAACCGATCTTAAGGGGAGATTTGAAATGAAGGATATGGGGGAAGCAAAATATATTTTGGGAATTTAACTAGAGAGAGACCGAAAAAGGAAAATTATAAGATTGACTCAAAAGGAAGCAATAGGGAACATGCTTGAAAAATTTCAAATAGATAAAGCTAATAGTTGTACAACTCCAATGGAGTTGAAGAATGGAAGTGAGGGGAGTGAGGAAGAAGGAGTCATAGTCTTAGACGAGGAATTATCTCCTGATGAACAGAAGTTCATGCAGACTATTCCTTACAGGCAAGTAGTGGGAAGTCTAATCTATTTTATGAATTGTACCCGGCCGGATTTAGCTGCAGCTATAGGAGTGCTGAGTAGAAGTCTAAATGCTCCCACTAAGAAGGATTGGGAGGCAGCTAAGAGAGTCCTTAGATACTTGGTAGGAACTAGAGATCTATGGTTGCATTTGGGTGGGGAGAATACTGACATCACTACTTGGAGTGATGCCAGTTATGGTGATGCTCCGATGAGGAGATGCACTTCTGGATATGTATTATATGTGGGTGATGGGGCTTGCTGTTGGAGTAGCAAACAGCAAAAGGTTATTGCTCAGTCCACCATGGAGGCTGAGTATATGGCCTCTTGCTCTGCTGTAAAAGAATTGATGTGGGTCAAGTCTTTGCTTGGTGAGCTTGGTCACCTTAAGAGTGGTGTGCAGAAAATATTTTGTGATAATCAGGCAGCAATCGCTATTTCTGCCAATCTTAAACATCATTTTAAAGCCAAACACATGGACTTCAGACTCAGCTTTGTTAGAGAAAAAGTAGAAAACAAAATAATCAGTTTAGAGTACAGACTAGATAGTGAGATGGTAGCAGATATGATGACCAAACCTGTGCCTTCCCCTAAGTTAAGTTTTTGGAAGGAGAAGTGTGGTCTGAAATTAAAGATTGACTAGAAAATAAGATGAGTGTAGAAACTAATGGTTTTTAAGTATTTTCTAGGTCTGAAAAGAAATATAGAAGCCGAGGCAGTCTATCTCTAACTTCTCTCTCCAACTCTCAAACTTGTCGCAGTCACTGAGAAATTGGAGAGGAAGCTAGAGCCATGGCTACCTAGGCTATCCTGAGGTTTACGGGAAATTTATATTAGTTCGGGTTTATTTATTTAAAAGGTATGTGCCGGCGGCATGAATTGATCCTTGTACCTACCGACACAAACAGGAAATAGCCAGTAGCCTTAGCCATTAAGTCTAGGAGTCATGATACGTGGTATATAGTTTGGTAGTTATTTAAATATGTATACGTACCATTATTCATTTAACTATAATAGATTACAAGATACATAGATCCGGTAATATATAAAGTACGGATTACGGTACGGACTATAAATCAATACCGCGCATTTGTTTCGTAAATGAAACAAATACCGCACATGTATTTATTACGGCTACGATTAAATTAGATTCTAATCGGACGGCCGCAATTAGCGCCGAGATCGCGGAGGAAGTTTTCGGCGGTTTGTGGCCATCGCCACATCGGATGACGCGTGGCGAAATTTCGTTGGATCGTGGAATCCCCGGAGATTATGGCATCGAATCCGGATATGACATGTGTCGACATTTAGGTTTTGTCGTACAATGTCCGTACCTAAAGTACACCGGCAGCTGTACTTTTGCGTACGGAACTCAATTCTGATTGGTTCCGTACATCAGTAGATAGAGTCTATGAGAGAGATAGGACTTAGAAAAATTAGGAGATAGGACCCTCTCTCCCACAGAGCTTCTGTACAAAAGGTCAACTTTGACCCTCCATAACTTACTGCTCAGGAGAGCAAATTCAGAGATTCTTTTTGCTATCGACTCAGGGGAGTCTTTTCTTCACAGGGGTGAAGGTGGTCAGAGTTTTGTCTGTTTTTCTGAGACAACAGCCGGAACCGAAGACGATGAGGATGCCGGTGTAGTCATCTCGGAACCAAACCAAGCAAGAAACTTCACAAAAACCAGTCTGAAAAACAGCAACTTCAACAGTTGATAAAAACCAAACCAGAGACACAATAGCTCTGAAAATCTACCACAATGTAAATAATATCAAGATGAACATACACACAAAATTACAAGTAATTCTGCTAACATATCTGTGAGATATCCACAGATGAAAATGCCAAAAACAGGCTGTACAGTTTTGACTACAAAATGTTCATTCCTTCAAAGTTATCTAAGTCCTACTAATATACACCGAAGCCTATGCTGCTGAACGTACGGAGGCATACCAGCCGTACAATAAATACCTGCGGCTCGAACCGAACAAGGTACGTCATACAAAAAGATTCCTTTACTAATCAACTAACCACACAAAGACAAAAATCTACTTAACTAGATATTTACAAAGGAGTAGGATTCTATATGTCACGTCATTTGTCGTGTATGTGGCTCACACGGACCAGCATTTGTCGGCGGTCTCCCTCAGCCGCGTACATATCACATTCGGCACCGTAGACAAATCTCCATGTGCCATTTTGTCCTCAAGTGTATATATGCACAAACAATCAGATATTCTGGAGTGTCCTCTTTCTTGTAGTGACTTGTGTCTCGGGAGTGTATACAAAGGTGTACTCCCTACCGATCTAGTGGAACATCAATTCTGGTATGTAATGAAACGAACTTACAACCAAACATATGCTAATTCGTGAAACTCTCTCTCCCTCACACTCGAGGCATAGAGAGGACTAAAGCTTTCCAAAACAACACTCCCCTAAAGCTTTAGACTCTTCTAGCCACTTAAGCCACATGCCTCTCTGCAAAACTTTAATTTAGGTGCAGGCAAGGGTTTAGTCATCATGTCAACAACCATCTCCTCATCTGGTAAATAACTGAGTTTCAAAACTCTTCCCATAACCTTCTCTCTCACAAAGTGTAGCTTGATATCAATGTGTTTGCTCTTAAAGTGATGGCTAGGGTTAGATGCAATAGCAATGGCAGCCTGATTGTCACACCACACTACTTGAGGTCCAGATTGCATAAACAAAAGCTCTTGAAGGAGAGACTTTACCCAAAGTAACTCTTTGACGGCTGCGCTAGCCGCCATGTACTCAGCCTCCATAGTAGACTGAGCTGTCACCTTCTGAAGTTTGCTGCTCCAACAGCATGTCCCACTTCCAATCTTCAGAATGTATCCACTAGTAGAGCTTCGGCTTGGCATATCTCCATAGCCCGCATCGCTCCATGTCTGAATTTTTACTTCCTCTCCACCGAGAGAGAGTCGGAGGTTTCGAGTTCCTGCAAGGTATCGAAGAACTCTCTTTGCCGCCTCCCAGTCTGACTTCTTTGGATTTTGCAAACTTCGGCTTAAGGCTCCAACAGCTGCTGCAATATCCGAACTGGTAGAGTTCATGAAGTAGATGAGGCTTCCGACTATCTGCCTGTAAGGAATGGAGGACATAAAATCTGCCTCCCCTGACTCCAAAGAGTCATCAATCACAACCCCACCATGTGATTCTTTCCCTTCTATTTTCTGTCTGAACTCCATGGGAGTAGCACTTCCCTTTGCCTCTGACATGCCGAACCTTTCAAGCATGTTTCCAATGGCTTCTTTCTGTGTCAAATAAATTAGTCTTTGTTTTCTATCCCTTTCTACCTGAATTCCCAAAATATACTTAGCCTCCCCTAAATCTTTCATTTCAAACCGGGAATTTAGAGCTATTTTTATTTTGTTAATTTCATTAATAGATTTGCTTAGCAACAACAAATCATCAACATAAACAGCAATATATATCACTCCATCTTCCCCTTCCATTACATAAACCGAATGATCTGAACTGATTCTAGTAAAGCCAAGATTTGTCAAAAATTCATCTAGTTTTAGGTTCCACTGTCGTGGAGCCTGCTTCAGACCATAAAGGGACTTCAACAATTTACAAACCAGATTTTCTTTCCCTTTTTCTACATATCCCTCTGGTTGCTTCATATATATAACTTCCTCCAAATCCCCATGCAAGAAAGCTGTCTTCACATCCATTTGATGCAATCCATATCCTCTATTGCTGCTAAAGATAAGAGAATCCTAACAGTAGGAAAACGAACTACAGGTGAGAACGTCTCTTCATAATCAATGCCCTCTTTCTGGCTATACCCGTTAGCAACAAGCTTGGCCTTATATCTCTCAATGGTATTATCGAGATTCAGTTTTATCTTGAATACCCACTTACAACCAATCGCTTTTCGATCCGGTGGAAGTTCCACAAGCTCCCAAGTTTGAGCCTCCATAATTGACTTTATCTCGTCATTTGCCGCAACAATCCACAGATCTTTTTCCGGAACAGAGAAAGCTTCTTGAATGGTAAGAGGCTCCCCTGTGATTGCAGAATAAGCATGATCCACTCGGTCACCTCTCAGCCGGCTGCTTTGTCTTTTTCCCCCGGAAAATCTGAAGCGAGAATTGTTGGTCCCCGACGCAGTCTTGGAGGAGGAGGAGGAGGAGGAGGAGGTGGTCCGGTAGTAGTTGCAATAGTAGGTGGATCAGGCAGTCCAAAATATGTGGTAGTTCAGATATAGATGAAGAAACCGTTGTTTGCTTGAAAGGAATCTGCTCAAGGATGACATATTCCTGCAATTTTTTCTGCCTTTTCCGCCTCATTCATGCTAAAAACATCAACAGATTGACTTTTTTCTTTGATCTGAATATTCCTAGCAATCTGAATTGTTTTTTTCTGAGGATTATACACTCTATATCCTATCGACTCATCATCATAGCCCAAAAATATGCCAGGTACAAATTTTGGACTTAATTTCCAATTTGGAAGGTTATCCAACATAAAACACTTACTTCCAAATACTCTAAAGTGACTAACATTCGGCTTTACTCCTGCCCACATTTCATAAGGTGGTTTATCCTTCACAGATCTAGTTTTCTATTCTATTTCTAATGTAAGAAGCACACTAAAAAGCTTCCCCCCAAAATTTCGGATCTACACCTTTATCCATCATCATAGACATAGCACATTCAGTCAAGGTCCTATTGAGTCTTTCAGCCACACCATTCTGTTCTGGAGTGTAAAGAATAGTAAACTCATGAGAAATTCCATTTTCTTTCAAGTATTCAGCAAAGGCATTTGATACATACTCTCCACCGTTGTCAGATCGCAAAGCAAGGATCGATTTTCCGTGAAGTTTCTCCGCCCAAATCCGGAAATGCTTGAAATGTGTTAAGACCTCGCTCTTCTCCTTCATAAAGTACACTCGGCTGAAACGTGAGTGGTCATCAGTGAAGGTAACAAGGTATTTCCTTCCACCAAGGGAAGGAACTTTGGCCAGTCCCCATACATCCGAGTGGATAAGGCCGAGAAGATCCTTTGCTCGATAATCTGAAGTCTGTGGTAGAGGAAGCTTATGAAGATTTCCTAGAGCACAACCATCACAGACATGGGATTCCTTTTCACCAAGCTTGACACCTTCTATCATATTAGTCTTCACCATCTTTTCAAGCCTCTCATTATGAACATGCCCAAGCCTTTTATGCCACAAAACATTTTCAGAAAGGACACTGGAGTACACAAAATCAACTTTATTAACCAGGTCCATCCGATACAACATGTTTGGGCCTCTAGTTCCCACTAAGGCTACTCTCCCATCTTTGCTTACTATCTTTTTGCCTTTGCTCTGAAGAACATCAAAACCTTTACTTTCTGCAACTGAGGTAGAAAACAAATTTTTCTTAAATTTAGGCACATATAACACATCATGCAAAGTTCTTTTTACAGCTTTGCCATCTATCTCACAATTCAGATCTATGCTACCCTTAGCATTAGCTTCCACTGTGGCACCACAAGCATAAAAGATTTGACGAGTAGGGATAGGTGTCATATCCTTGAAATACGATTTGTTCCAACACATATGGGAAGAACTTCCGGAGTCCATAATCCACCCGAGATCTCTCTCTCCCTCCATCATCTTTGCCATAGCAAAGAACTCGGTGTCATCAGTTTTAGGAAAACTAACAACCTTTGATTTCTCCTTCTCCATCTCCTTCACCGGCTCCTCTTCCACCGCTGAAAAAGCTGCGGTTTTGCTCGGAGGTTTCGGTGTAAATGGAGCTCCTCTCACCTTCCATCCTTTGCGATAAGAACCTGTTTCACACGCTTTTATATACAAAGGACAAAACTTGTACAAATGACCATTATTATAGCAATAGACACACCGTTCATATTGCTGAAATGACTGATTTCCTTGAAATCTATTATCTCTCTGAAACTGAGCATTGTAAGCTACAGCTGGCTTTCCAGAATTAAATGCCAATTGATTCGCTTCTTCTTCTAGCACATACTCTATAGCTGTAGCTAGATTCCACTGTGTCTTATCCAATTTTTTCAGTTCATCATAGGCACCTTTATACTCACTAGGAAGCCCCCTCACTAAAATCATTGCTTGGTGATACTCAGGAAATGAACCACCTGAACATGCATTTTCAGCAACTAGAAGTCTGAATTTATTGCAATATTCTGCCATGCTTCCGCCTGTATACTTATATTCCCAGATCTGCCCAGCAGTTATAATCTCATGTTGTGCATTAGCCCTAGAATATGTCTTTTTCAAAGCATCCCAAATCTCTAATGCTTTAGAAGCCTGAATATATGTCATATGTAGCTCCTTAGATATCATTAATTTTATCAAATGAAGAGCCTGCTCATTCTTTTGATCATAGGTTACATCAGTTTCTACCATAGATCCATTAACAACATCAAAAAGCTTTACTTGTACAAAATACGACCTTACAAGATCTGCCCAATACAGATATTCTCTCCCATCAAAAACCGGAATTCGTGAAGGCGGGCCCGTAACCTGTTGTTCTGAGACAACAGCCGGAACCGAAGACGATGAGGATGCCGGTGTAGTCATCTCGGAACCAAACCAAGCAAGAAACTTTCACAAAAACCAGTCTGAAAAACAGCAACTTCAACAGTTGATAAAAACCAAACCAGAGACACAATAGCTCTGAAAATCTACCACAATGTAGATAATATGAAGATGAACATACACACAAAATTACAGGTAATTCTGCTAACATATCTGTGAGATATCCACAGATGAAAATGCCAAAAACAGGCTGTACAGTTTTGACTACAAAATGTTCATTCCTTCAAAGTTATCTAAGTCCTACTAATATACACCGAAGCCTATGCTGCTGAACGTACGGAGGCATACCAGCCGTACAATAAATACCTGCGGCTCGAACCGAACAAGGTACGTCATACAAAAAGATTCCTTTACTAATCAACTAACCACACAAAGACAAAAATCTACTTAACTAGATATTTACAAAGGAGTAGGATTCTATATGTCACGTCATTTGTCGTGTATGTGGCTCACACGGACCAGCATTTGTCGGCGGTCTCCCTCAGCCGCGTACATATCACATTCGGCACCGTAGACAAATCTCCATGTGCCATTTTGTCCTCAAGTGTATATATGCACAAACAATCAGATATTCTGGAGTGTCCTCTTTCTTGTAGTGACTTGTGTCTCGGGAGTGTATACAAAGGTGTACTCCCTACCGATCTAGTGGAACATCAATTCTGGTATGTAATGAAACGAACTTACAACCAAACATATGCTAATTCGTGAAACTCTCTCTCCCTCACACTCGAGGCATAGAGAGGACTAAAGCTTTCCAAAACAACATTGTCTGCCAAGGTGGCAGTTATTTTTGCTTAAACACAAAGGGGTCAGGATTATCCTAGAGGCTTCTTGGAAGCTGTCCACTCTGAGGACTTATGGAGGTCTCAGAGTTTCATCAACATCCTATCGGTGGAGGCCGTTCTAAGAGAGGAAAAATACTCTCTTGGATATAGAGGAGCAAAAAATTCCACCACTCCTTTGATAACAAGACCATCTTCAGTGGGAGGGGGGATCCACAGCTATTACCCTCAGAAGATAAACAGGTTCAGATATAGAAGGGGCAGATCATGGAGCCATTTTATCAACTTAGTTTGTCTTCCCGACCAAACAAGCCTTTCCACAGTTCACCCACCTTGTTGTGGAGGAAAAAGAAATGGGGGACCTAAGGATTTTTACGCGAGATAGCTCGGGGATCGCTTTTTCTAATTTTGAACTGCTGTGGAAATCCTTCACGCAGTCTAAAATTAACAAATTCAGGGGAGGGGCCATCCCAGGGGATTTTAAGACCACTCTTTTTCTTATGATGGTAAACTATCTAGCTGGAGGAGATTTAGCCGACTATAAAGAGCGTCAACCCTCTTTGATGGCTCCAAACATCAAAATCTCAGATCGTACGCTTGATGCTGAAGTCATTGAAGAAGTCGCCGACCTGGCTGCTGCAATTCTGTGTCTTCCATTGGACTACAGAATTCAGGAAGCCTCTAGATAGTTATTAACTAACCCACTTTCAATGGAAACCACTGCTACCAAAGCAGACAATCAGACAATCTGACTGCTTCCCTTTGTAGCCTAAACTCCCCTGAATGCGTAGGAAAAATAATCTCTAAAAACGCCCAACCAGGCGATGAGTTATGGGGTGGAAAAGATGCCTATTTTATACAAACCCTCAAGGGGAGAGGTGACTGTATCTAAAAACACTAAGTCTTGATTCCCTCTAATAACTCCTATCTAGTGAAGTATGGACCAATTATATTGCTGTACCGTTCCAAAAAGTATCACTGCCGGTGTACATTTTGTACGACAAATGTACGACAAAGCTATTATCTGGATGCGTGCACTTTTTTTACTCGTTCGTAGGTTCCTCGAAATTCCCGCGACCAAATGTGATCTCTCCACGTGGCGCTTGTTTTATTGGAAAAGTTTATTTTTTACATACGCGAGGTTTCGTGCGTACTCCACGCAAAATTTAGTTCGTGAGTACTCACAAAATGTAGCGTTGAGGTTTGCTTGGTTTCATTGAATGGGGGAGTGAACGTACAAATATATCATTTTAGGATGTATGAAATCGAAATTAAGTGACGCGATCCAACGCACGTAATTTATGGATTGCGTTGGAGAAATGGACGGCGGATCGCTTCGCGATCCGATGTAAGATATTGGAAGAGGTTGAAATAGTATGTCGCATGTACAAAACATAATGGGACGTGAGGCAATTATTAATAAAGGACGTCGTCGGTACGAAGCATCTTAATGACAGATGTACTTTAAATATGACCGGTGGAATTTATGGCGAAAGACTTGGTGGCAGTACGTAAATAATTGGATGATTTGACATCGTTTCATCAAGTGGACTTTAATGCCACGTGGCGCAACTTCGAGGGTGCCGAATAACATCTACAGACGATGGACAAAGACCGCCGTTATTTTTAAAAGAGTGGGGATGCGAAATCGCGTCAAACCACACGATGTGTATTTTTAGACGTCTCGGATGTTTTCGCTTAATTCGAGGACTCACGTTGACATACTCAACATAAGATTTGGTGCCAGTGTAAAATTTTGGTTAAACATTGATTTGTCTTTTTGTGAATTAATTATTAGTGTTGATTTATTTATTTTGACATACCTCGAAGTATTGGGGTATACCAACATTAATAGAGGTAGCTGGTAGATAGCGTACGGCTGGTATGCCTCCGTACATTCAGTAATGATCTCTCTTAGTATAACTTGTAGGACTTATATTATTTTCACCATCATAGCTATGTTTATCATAGACATGGTAGACTATTTTTTTTCAACTTTGACTTGATAGTGTGATCACTCTGATCGTTAGTTTTATGTGAAACTTTTTGAATGTATTCTATAATATAGAAAATATATGTGTAGTTTCATTCTATTTTGGCGTTTCTGCAGAATTGTGTGAGGAGTCTATTTGGTTCGTTTGGTAAGTTGTCAGATGTTTTTGGGAAACTTTGCAACTCATATCTTTTGATTACCTTGGTGTATTTGGCTGCAACTTCGCTGCATATCTTTTGATTGCCTTGGTGTATTTGGTTCTAACTTTCGGAGGTTACAAAATCTAGAATATACTTCATACAATTGTAGTTTCAGCTGCTTTTGTTAATTGTGGAGTAATCTGCAGTGTCTAGAAAACAACTCTTTTGGGGGGTAGTCTGTGGTGCTTCCGAGAGTAATCCATGGCTGAAATAGGCTATGAACAACAGCGCCATGTCACGCCATGTCACAAAAAGCCAAAGTGACCATTCCGAGATTTCAGGGATGATGTGCGCCGTTGGATGTGAACCGAAATGCAATCTCAGCCGTTATAAATACTTGCCCAATATTTGTTTCGCTGTTGAAACAAAATGCGTTGTATCCGTTTCAAAATCGTATCGTACTTTGTACTTTACAAAACTGTATCTATGCATGCCGTATACAATTTCAGTTAAATGAATTTGTTCACTCCTAAATAAATATATATCTATCATACTTTTAAGCATTTAGCATTGGTCGTAGTCTAATAGGATAAAGCTGACCGCTACCAGCCAACTTGACGGATGGCAGGTACCGGGATCAAGTCTTACGTCTATCATGTTTCTTTTTAGTAACCTACTATAAATAACTGCCTGTTGAACTAAGGCAACCATGGTTCAACCACCCTCTCTATCCTTCTACGACTAGAAGAAGTATGGGGGCTTGAGAGAGGAGGTGGAGGCAGGCTGTCCGTCTTTTTCTTTTTCCATTTATACTAACATATTTATACCTACAAAATACTCTAGAAATCTAGTAATTTTAACACTCCTCTTATTTTCTAGTCTAATTTTAACTTCAGTTTTAGTCCACAGTTTTTTCTACAATATTTCAATTTAGGAGAGGGCGCTCGTTTTGTCATCATATCAGCCACCATTTCCTTATCAGATTTATATACAAGATTCACAATCTTATTCTCAACTTTTTCCCTTACAAAACTCAATCTTATGTCCATATGCTTAGCTTTGAAATGATGTTTTGGATTAGCTGCAATTGCAATGGCAGCTTGATTATCACAAAACACTTCATGCACTCCCTCTTTGATATACCCTAGTTCTTGCAACAAGGACTTGACCCACATGAAATCTTTCGTAGCAGAACAAGAGGCCATGTACTCTGCCTCTATTGTAGACTGAGCCACCACCTTTTGTTGCTTATTGCTCCAACAGCAAGCACCTTCCCCCACATACAACACATACCCAGAAATGCAACTTCTCATAGATGCGTCCCTATAAGTGGCATCACTCGGAGTAGTGATGTCAGTGTGCTCCCCTCCCAAATAAAACCATAAATCTCTAGTTCCCACCAGATTTCTCATGACTCTCTTGGCTGCCTCATAGTCTCTCTTCCTAGGATCATTAAGACTTCTACTGAGTACTCTATATGTTGCTGATATGTCCGATCTGGTACAGTTCATAAAAATGAGCAAACTTCCTACGACCTGTCTATAAGGGATAGACTTCATAAAGTGTCTCTCCTCTGGACTCATGTGATCGTCTAAGATGATCACTCCTCCTACACTCCCATCACTTACTTTTTTCAAGTCCATGGAAGTGGTACAACTATTTGCCTTTTCCATCTTGAATTTCTCAAGCATATTACCTATTGTTTTTTTCTCAATAAGTCTTATAATCTTTTTCCCCCTATCTCTCTCCATTTGGATCCCGAAAATGTATCTTGCCTCACCGAAGTCTTTCATATCAAATCTGCTTCTAAGATCTTTCATTAGCCTATTAATCTTTTCCAAAGATTTATTCAACACAAATAGATCATCCACATAAATTGCAATAAAAATGACACCATTCTCATCTTCAAACATATAGATAGAATGGTTAGAGTTGACTAGGATATATCCCAGACAGGTGAGAAACTCATAAAGTTTCTTGTTCCATTGTCGCGGAGCCTGCTTCAGTCCATATAAGGACTTTATGAGCCTGCAGACTTTGCTCTCTTCTCTTCTTTCACATATCCCTGTGGTTGCTGTTGAAATTATTAGATTTATAAGGTATTTTCTAGGTCTTAATACATTAGTTTAAACAAAAAAAGTAAAGCGTAGGCAGCCTGCGTCCACCTCTTCCCTCTATCCCCCATACTTGTTTTAGTCACTGAAGGATAGAGAGGGTGGTGGAGCCATGAGTGCCTCAGCTCCATAGACATGACTTAAAAGTGACCTAAGTTACTCTCAACAAAAGGTTGAGTCTAGCAAGATTAGAACCTCTAACCGGCAGAGCGCGCATAGCCGTCAGCTCTAACCAGTCTGTCATAGAACTTCGTTATAGTTATAAAATATGGGGTACGATATTTATTTAAACATTGAGTAGAGTTTTTAATCCGATTAACATAACTATAAAATAAGAAACATAGAACACAACAAATTCAGTGCGTACAACCCGCCGCACGAAACAAATGAATCAGACATTTATTTCGATAGCGTAAATTAAATGTCGGTCTCTATCTGACGACGCTAATCGTAGCCGAGGTCCCAGAATGGTCATTTTGGCAGTTTTCGAACGTGGCGTGACGTGGCGTGACCTAACGATATGTGGCAAGATTGAATTGAGCAGGAAGGATCCCGGACGACATAATAACTACTCAGACGACGACACGCGTCAACTCCATGACCTTCTTGTACACTGGCCAAACAGAAAAGTACATCGGCCACTATACTTTTTGGTAATTCACAGTCTCCTGATTCGAGCGTACTTCAGTAGATAGGGGTTGTGAGAGAGGGTTTGGGACTTAGGGGTTTTTGGTAGTAACACCTCTCTGTCTTAGAGAGCTTGTATAAACTTGGCATTTTTGCCGACACATAACTAATCGGCTGGTTGGCCGTTTTCAGGGATTCTTTTTGCTACGAACTCATGGGAGTCTAGGCTGCATAGGGGTGTTGTCAAACTGTCACTTTGCCTTCCTTGACAACAATGGTTGTGGCTTGAAGTGGGTTAGTTAAATACTATCTAGAGGCTTCTTGTATTCTATGGTCTAATGGAGGACACAAAATTGCAGGTTAGGGTGCCCACCTTCAATGGATCTGGGTTCATCAATGAGGAAGCCATGATGATGGGAGCTTTATGCGAAAGACGATACTGGGGTATCGTCAGTGGACAAGTGAAACGTCCACCTTCGGAAACTCCACCAGGATTTGGAGGAGTTAGGTTTCCTATAGCACCGGCTGCCTCAGCGGAGGAGGCAGATGATGGGGACAACAGTGTGTCCGAAAAGGGAAAAGGGAAGGAGACACCCCTTACTCCTATTACCACAGTACAGGGAGCGGCGACCGTGAAGACCGCGGAGAACGATACTCAAATGTGGGAGGATGTAAACATGGCTGTCTAGAACTTCATTCTCAAGCACCTCACTCAAGCTTTAGCCATTTCTCATCTTCACATTTACAAGGCCGAGGAGTTGTGGGTGAGTTTGGTGGAGATTTATAGAGCTGGAACTATTCAGGAGCTCCAGTTGGCTGAGCAAAAGCTAGTGAGTTACACTTACAAAGGAAGAAAGATGTTAGATTACTTTAATGATCTTTCTTGTTTGTATATGGAGATGGAAAGTGCCGGGTGGACATGTACAATGAAAATGAAAGTTAACACCCTTATCATGAAGTTACCAGATGAGTACGAAAACATAGTGCCCCGAGTACACGAAATGGCTGATAAAAGTTCATGGAAATGGAACACACTGGTCACGATGATACTTGTGTAGGAAAACACAATGGAGATTAGGAGAGGAGGAAAGAGCATTCAAGCTCTAGCAGCAGGAGGGGACGGATGGGGGAAGGACCCGAAGAAACATGACAAAAGGGAAAGAGTTCATTCAGGAGGACTGAGGCCCCCAAAGGGTCTTTGTCATTTTTGCAAAAAACCGGGACACTTCATTGCAGATTGTGTCAAGCTGTTGGAGCTGAGGCTCCAAGAGAACCGTGGAGGGGGTTCTTCCGGAGGGAAGAAAAAGTCACTTGTGGTTACAAAAGTGACAAGAGAAATCAAGGATGAGTCTTTTGAGGAGGATTGAGAGCTTTTTGTTGACGAGAATCTGGAGGAGAAGGAGATCCCTTAGAGACAGAAATGTGCCCTTCAAGCAATTTGAGAAGCTCCATATGAAGGATAGATTAACGAATCAGGTGTATCCATGCATATGTGTCGTGATAAAGAACTCTTCACTAAGCTAAGAAAGATCCCTACTGTAGAGATAGAGTATAAGGATGGGAGAGTGGTTACTACAGATCTAGTGGGATAAGTAGATCTGAAAGTCTTAGTGGATGGTAAGACTTCTATACTTATATTCTCAAATGTACTCTACATTACTCAGCAGAGTAAAAATCTTTTCTCTACGTCTATTTTAGATGACAAAGAGTTTAATACCTTCACTAGAAAGGGAGTCTTTACAGCTAAATATGGGGATAATGTTAAAATTAATAAATTGCGAGAGTATTTTCTAGGTTTAAATTTGTTAGGATAAATGAAAAGAAAAAGACGGGCAGCCTGCCTCCACCTCCTCTCTCAAGAACCCATACTTGTTGTATTCACTAAAGGATAGAGAGGGTGGTTGATCCTTGGCTGCCTTAGTTCAACAGTCAGTTATTTTTTAGTAGGTAACTAAAAATATACCAGACGGACCCGGGATTTGATCCCGGTACGTGCGGTTTGTCAAGTTGGCCGATAGTGGTCAGCTTTAACCTATTAGACTACGTCCAATGCTAAATGCTATAGTATGTGATAGATATATCTATATTTAGGGAAGAACAAATCCATTTAACTAAAACTGTATACGGCATGCATAGATACAATTTTATGAAAGTACGAAGTACAATTCTATTTAAAAACGGATATCTCGCATTTTGTTTCGATAGTGAAACAAATATCGAGCAAGTATTTATAACGCCTATGTTGCGTCTCGCTGAAAATCCAATGGCGCACATCATTGCCGAAATCTCCGAATTCTCACTTTGGCTTTTTGTGACGTGGCATGACCTGGAGCCACGTGGAGAGATGACATTCAGTCATGTGAATTTTGAGGAATGTACGGACGAGTGAAATGCATATACGCGTCCACTTAATAGCCTTGTCGTACATTAGCCCTACAAAAGGAACACCGGCAGTAATACTTTTTGGTACGGTAGAGTAATCTGATTATTCCGTACTTCAGTAGATAGAAGTTATTAGAGGGAATCAGGACGTAGAAAATTTTGGTAGGTAGTCACCTCTCCTTTTGAGAGTTTTTACAAATTGGATTTTTTTATTGCCTCATAACTTAGCGGCTGGTTGGCCGTTTTCAGGGATTATTTTTGCTACGAACTTAGGGGAGTGAAAGCTACATAGGGGTGCAGTCAAACTGTCATTTTGCCTTCTTGGACAGCAGTGGTTGTTGCTTGAAGTGGGTTAGTTAAATACTATCTAGAGGCTTCCTATATTTTGTGGTCCAATGGAGGACACAAAATTGCAAGTTTTAGGCCCACCTTCTAGGGTGCCCACCTTCAATGGATCTGGGTTTATCAATTGGGAAGCCATGATGGTGCGAGCTTTATGCGAAAAACAATACTTGGGTATCGTCAGTGGACAAGTGAAACGTCCACCTTCGCGAACTCCACCAGGATTTGGAGGAGTAAGGTTTCTTACAACAACGGCTGCCTCAGCGGAGGAGGCAGATGATGGGGACAGCTGTGTGTCTGAAAAGGGAAAAGGGAAGGAGACACCCTTTACTCCTATTACCACAGTACAAGGAGAGGCGACCATGAAGACCACGGAGAAATATACTCAAATGTGGGAGGATGTAAACATGGCTGCCAAGAACTTCATTCTCAAGCACCTCACTCAAGCTTTGGCCACTCCTCATCTTCACATTTACAAGGCCGAAGAGTTGTGGGTGAGTTTGGTGGAGATTTATAGAGCTGGAACTATTTAGGAGCTCTAGTAGGCTGAGCAAAAGCTAGTGAGTTACACTTACAAAAGAGGAAAGATGTTAGATTACTGTAATGATCTTTCTGGTTTGTATATGGAGATGGAAAGTGCCGCGTGGACAGGTAAAATGAAAATAGAAGTCAAAACTCTTATTATGAAGTTACCAGTTGAGTTCGAGAACATAGTGTATCGAGTACAGGAAATGCCAGATAGGTCATGGAAATGTAACATAGTGGTTAGGATGATACTTATGCAGGAAAATAAAATGGAGATTATGAGAGGAGGAAAGAGCATTCAAGCTCTAGCAGCAAGAGGGACCGATGTGGGAAAGATAAACAGAAACCGTACAAAGGGGAAAGAGATCATCTTGGATGATGGAGGCCCCCAAAGGGTATTTGTCATTTTTGCAAATATCCGAGACACTTCATTGCAGATTGTGTTAAGCTGTTGGAGCTGAGGCTCTAAGTTAACCGTGGAGGGGGTTCTTGCGGAGGGAAGAAAAAGGCACTTGTGGTTACAAAAGTGACAAGAGAAACCGAGGATGAGTCCTATGAGGAGGATGTGGTGCTTCTTCTTGACAAGAGTCTGGAGGAGAAGAAGATCCCTCGGAGACAAAAGTGTGCCCTTGGAGCAATTCGGGAAGCTCCACAAGAAGGATGGATTATCGACTCAGGTGCATCATGCATATGTGTCGTGATAAAGAACTCTTCACTAAGCTAAGGAAAATCCCTACTGTAGAGATAGAGTATGGGGATGGTAGAATAATTAATACATATCTAGTGGGATCAGTAGATCTGAAAGTCTTAGTGGAGGGTAAGACTTCTATACCTACATTCTCAGATTTAGTCTACATTCCTCAGCTGAGTAAAAATCTTATCTCTACGTCGATGTTAGATAACAAAGAGTTTGATACCTTCACTCGAAAGGGAGTCTTTATAGCTAAGTATGGAGATGAAGTTTACTTCATGGCAGATAAGGGTAGCCAAGGAATGTTTAGGCTTAACCTGAGTAATGAAAAGAAAAATGCTTACTATGTTGGTGTTCCTAAGTTGATGATTTGGCATAAGCGGTTGGGGCATGTGCATTTTGATAGGTTGAGGGAAATGAAAAGCTTGGGTAGTAGAAGGCATTCAGTTTAGGGATAATGAAATGATGGATGATTGTAGTGGTTGTGCTCAAGGTAAGGCTCACAGACTTCCTTTTCCCAAAGCCGTCACATATAGAGGTGAGAAAGTGTTAAATTTGGTCCACAGAGATATTTGGGGACCTGCAAAAGTACCTTCAGTTGGAGGAAAGAGATTTATGATAACAATAACCGATGACTGATCTAGGTACTCTAGAGTCTACTTTCTGAAAACAATGTCTGAAGCATCAACTTACTTCAAAGAATATAAAGCTTAGAGTGAGAAGTTCTATGAAACCCCGATTAAGAGGATAAGAAGTGATAATGGGGGGGAATTTACCTCTAACCATTTTGAGGAAAATCTAAGAGATGAGGGAGTGAAACACCAGAAAACTGTACCATATAACTCGGAAAAAATGGGGTAGTTGAGAGGTTGAATCGAACCCTAGGAGATAGTGCATATAGTATGTTAGCATACAAGAAAATAGGAAAGAGATTTTGGGCAGAAGCAATGAACTGTGCAACCTACCTTAAGAATAGAGTCCTTACCTCAACTGTAAAAGGAGTGACACCATACGAGAGATAGGTTGGAAGGAAACCAAATATCTCACACCTTAAAGTATTCGGTAGCCAAGTTTACAGTCTTGATACGGATAGGAAAAACTGGAAACTAGATGCTAAGGGAAAACCAAGATACGTTGTGGGATATGATGAGGATGTTAAGGGATATAGAGTGTATGACTTAGCAAAGAAAGATATAATTTTGGTCAAACAAATAGTTGTCATGGATGAAGGGAAGTCATTTGACCCTTTCAAATATAGAAAGAAGATAAAAATCAGATTTGAGTCCGACAGTGAGGAGAACTCGGTCGTTCCCAAAAAGGACATGAGTGAAACCGTGATTGTTGATTCAGGGGAGATCAGAGATACAGGACAATCACCGGAAACCTCACATACTCCTATGGATTTCAAGGACATAGAAGAAGTGGGACCAAAACCGGCTTCCATGGACAGGGGAGCCGATGAGACAGTGAGAAGAAACCCATGACTTCCATCCATTCCAGCTTCGGAGTTTGAGGGCGGAAGGAGGAGCAACAAAAGGATACAGGAAAAATAAGCCGCTCATAAGGTAACTAAGCTATCTCACCTAGATGAGCCCCAGTTTTACTCGGAGGCAGTGAATAGTCCAGAGAAAGAAAGATGGATTAGAGCCATAAATGATGAGATGGCTTCTATCATGGAAACAAATACTTGGGAATTAACAGATTGTCCTCTAGTCAGAAAACCTATTGGGTGTAAATGAGTATTTAAACTAAAACTGAACCGAGATAATACCATTGAGAGATATAAGGCTCGATTGGTAGCAAAGGGGTTCACTCAAAAAGAGGAGATTGACTATGAGGAGACCTTTACTCCAGTTTTTAAATTCCCCTTAGTAAGGATTCTCCTCAGTCTGGCGGCAATGGAAGACATGGAAATCCACCAGATAGACATTAAGACAACTTTTCTTAATGGTGAGTTAGAGGAAGAAATTTTCATGAGGCAACCCAAAGGGTTCGTGGAAGAACGAGAAGAGAGCAAAGTTTGCAAGCTTACAAAATCCTTATATGGACTGAAGCAGGCTCCCGACAGTGGAATAATAAACTAGATGAGTTTCTCACCTATCTAGGATATATCCGTATAAGCTCTGACCATTCTATCTATATGTTTGAAGATGAGAATGGTGTCATTTTTATTGCAATTTATGTGGATGATTTGTTTGTGTTGAGTAAGTCTTTGGAGAAGATCAATAAGCTAAAGAAAGATCTTAGGGGCAGATTTGATATGAAGGATTTAGGGGAGGCAAAATATATTTTGGGGATACAAATGGAGAGAGATGGAGGGAAGAATATTATTAGACTTACTCATAAAGAAATAATAGGTATTATGCTTGAGAACGCAAATGGAAAATGCTAATACTTGTACCACTCCATGACTTGAAAAGTAAGTGACAGTGTGAAGCGGAGTGAATCCCGACAATCGACATCCAAAGGAGAGGAGTCACAGTCTATCCTTATAGACGTCGAACAATTGATCTATTTTATAAATTGTACCCGAAACCCAACACCGGAGTTCTCAAGAGTCAATGATCCTAGAAAGAGAGATTGGGAGGCAGCCAAGAGAGTTATGAGATATCTGGTTGGAACCAGAGAATTACGGTTACATTTGGGAGGGGAGCACACTGATATCACCACTAGGAGTGATGCGAGTTACCAGGATGCACCTATGAGAAGATGCACTTCTGCATTTGTTTTGTATGTGGGGGAAGGTGCTTGCTGTTGGACCAGTAAACAACAAAAGGTGGTTGCTCAGTCTACTTTAGAGGCTTAGTATATGGCGTCTTGTTCTGCTGTAAAAGAACTAATGTGGGTGAAGTCATTCTTGCAAGAACTGGGATATATGAAAGAGGGAGTGCATGAAATCTTTTGCGATAATCAAGCTGCAATCGTAATTGCAGCCAATCCAAAACATTATTTCAAAGCAAAATATATGGACATAAGATTAAGCTTCGTAAGGGAAAAAGTTGAAAATAAAATTTTAAATCTTGTGTATAGACCTGATTAAGAAATGGTGGCTGACATGATGACCAAACCTGTGCACTCTCCTAAATTAAAATATTGTCGGGAAAAGTGCGTGTTGGAAGAAAAATTAATATAGACTAGAAAATAAAGGAAGTGTTGAAATTAATAGATTTCGAGATTATTTTCTACGTTTAAATTTTTTAGGATAAAAGAAAAGAAAAGGACGGGCAACCTGCCTCCACCTTCTCTCTCTAGCCCCCATACTTGTTGTAGTCACTGAAGGATAGAGAAGGTGGTTGATCCATGGCTGCCTTAGTTCAACTATCAGTTATTTTTTAGTAGGTTACTAAAAATATACTTGACGGACCCGGGATTTGATCCTGGTACCTGCGGTTCGTCAAGTTGGCCGATATTGGTCAACTTTTATTTATTAGACTAGGACCAATGCTAAATACTATAGTATGTAATACATATATATACATTTAGAGAGGAACAAATCCATTTAACTAAAACTGTATACGGCATGCATAACCTCCATAAGTCCTCAGAGTGGACTGCTTCCAAGAAGCCTCTAGGATATCCCTGACCCCTTTGTTTTTCAGCAAGAACAACTACCACCCTTGCAAACAAAAACTTTGACCAACTTCACCCATGTGAAGGCAAGACTCCCATGAGTCGATAGCAAAAAGAATCTCTGAATTTGCTCCCTTGAGCAGTAAGTTAAGCTCTCTGGGAGAGAGGGTCCTATCTCCTAATTTTTGTAAGTCCTATCTCTCTGACACACTCTATCTACTGATGTACGGAACCAATCTGATTACAGTTGCGTACACAAAAGTACAGCTGTCGGTGTACTTTCTGTACGAACTTTGTACGACATGGCCTGAATCCCGACACGTGGTATATCCGGATTCGCTCCCTTAATCCTCGAAGATTCCGCGATCCAATGTCATTGCGCCACGTGTCATCCGATGTGGCGATGACCAAAAACCGCCGAAATCCTCTTCCGGGATCTCGACGTTAAAATTCGGCCGACCGATTAAATTCACATTTAATCGTAGCCGTAACAAATACATACGCGGTATTCGTTTTGCTAAAGAAATAAATGCGCGATATTCCTTTCTTATCTATACTGTAATCCCTACATTTACATTAATGGATCTATGTCTCCCGTAAACAATTTGAGTTAAATGAATAATCCTACATGTTAATGTTTAACTAAATATCAAACCCTATAGTACATAACAGTAGGTCTAGACTTAACGGATAAGGCTACCGGCTACCGGCAGCTTACCGTCCAGCAGGTACCAGAATCAAATCCTGGAGGCATCACATATTATTTTAGTAAATAAACCCCTAATGGTAAATAAACTAATATTTATATCACGTAAACCTCTGGATAGCTTAGGTAGCCATGGCTCTAGCTTCCTCTCCAGATTCTCAGTGACTGCGACAAGTTTGAGAGTTGGAGAGAGAAGTTAGAGATAGATTGCCTCGGCTTCTTTCTATATTTCTATCTAGACCTAGAAAATACTTTAAAAGACCATTAATTTCTACACTCCCCTTATTTTCTAGTCAATCTTTAATTTCAGACCACATTTCTCCTTGCAGAAAATTAGCTTAGGGGAAGGCACAGGTTTGGTCATCATATCTGCTACCATTTCACTATCTGGTCGCTACTCTAAACTGATTATTTTGTTTTCTACTTTCTCTCTAACAAAGCTGAGTCTAATGTTCATGTGTTTGGCTTTAAAATGATGTTTAGGATTGGCAGAAAAAGCGACGCCGATATCACAAGACACCACTTTGTACCGCTACGATAAAGACTTGACCCACATCAATTTTTTTAGCAGTAACGCCATATACTAGCCTTTGTGGACTGAAGATTTTGTTTTGCTACTTGGCCAATAAGTTTTATTGGCTTATATATAAGATTTCGGTGGGATCTACAAATCTTAATGCTACCCCTCACCACCCCATTCCTTTCGCTTCGGGTAGAGTTGTCATTGGAGTTTCCACAGCCGAGACCTTTTCGGTCTGATTTGTAGAATGTCATCTTCTCTAAAACCTTGATAGTTAGGAAGCTCAAAGTCATCGAAATTTCTGACTGAAATCTGATTTTTACTGACTTTGTATATTTGAAAGGATCCACAAACTTTCTTTCATCCATAACTACTAGATGCTTTACTAAGATAATATCTTCCCTTTTTAGATCGTAAACTCTATATCCTTTAACATCCTCATCTTATCCTAATAAGTATCCCATTTTTCTTTTAGGATTTAGCTTCCAATTGGACCGATCTGTATGTAGACTGAAAACTTGACTGCCGAAAACCTTTAAGTGAGATATGTCTGGTTGTCGGCCTGTCCATTTCTCATAAGGTGTTTGATCTTTTATAGCTGAAGTAAAAACTCTATTTTTGAGGTAATGAACACAGTTCATTGCTTATGCCCTAAACCTTTTTCCTATCTTCTTATCTGACAACATACTTCTAGCACTATCACTTAGTGTTCTATTTAACCTTTCAGCTGCCCCATTCTGTTCTCGATCTTCTAGAACTGTCATTTTGTGTTGGACCCCATCTTCTCTCAGAATATCCTCAAACTGGTTAGAAGTATACTCTCCACCATTATCACTCCTTATTATTTTGATCGGAGTTTGATAGAGTTTCTCGCTCCATGCTTTATATTGTCTAAAACAATCTTGAGCTTCGGACTTGTTTTTCAAAAAATACACTCGGGAATACCGAGACCAATCATCAGTGATAGTCATCATAAATCTCTTCCCCCCCGGTGAGGGCACTTTAGCCGGTCTCCAAATATCTGTGTGCACTAGATCTAGAATTTTTTCTCCCTTATAGGTAGCTGTTTTAGGAAAGGGTAATCTGTGTGCTTTACCTTGAGCACATCCACTACAATCACTTATATTATCACTCTCACTGAACTGAATCCCTTCCACCACTCCCATCTTTTTCATCTCTCTTAACTTATCTAGATTGACATGCCCAAGCCTCTTATGCCACATCATAATATCATGAACACCTGCATAATAAAGTTTCTTCTTTTCATTACTTAAGATCAGCCTAAACATCCCATGGCTACCTTTCTCAGCAATGAAATAGACATCATCCTCAAAACTAGCAGTAAAGACTCCTTCCCTAGTGCTAGTAAAAAAACCCTTATCATCTAATACTGATGTAGAGATAAGATTTTTGTTCAGCTCCGGAATAAACAATACATCGGAGAATGTTAATATGGATGTCTTTCCTTCTACTAACACTTTCAGATCTACCGATACTACAAGAGTAGTGGTGAATATACTCCCATCCCCGTACTCTATCTCTACGGTGGGAAACTTTCTTATCTTAGTGAAAAGGTGCCTATCCTTACACATGTGAATGGAGGCACCTGAATCTTTAATCCAACCTGCTTCACCTTTCAATGCACTGTAAGCACATTTCTACCTTCGTGGAATTTCGACCTCATTTTTCGCCTCCAACTCCTCATCCAAAAAAAGATCATTGTCCTTGTCCTCATATTGCGCCTCATGTAATTATGTCTCAAGGGCCTTTTTTTTTCCTCTCGGGGTACCATCGGTCTGCCCCTCCTTTAACCAAAGCTCGGTTAGCTTATTGCACTCTGCGATATAGTGCCCCGGTTTCTTACAAAAATGACATAAACCTTTGGGAGCCTTTGGCCCAAACTCATCTGCTTGATTTTTTTGATCCCTTCCCCTTAGTTTTTGACCGGTTTCCATGAATCTTTGTTCCTCAAATCGGTCGAAGTTGCCAAGGCTTGGCCACTCTTTCCTCCCCTTCGGATCTCAACCGTATTCTCCCGAACGAGAATCATCCCTACCACTGAGTTCCTTATCCGCCTTGAGTTTGGCAAGTCCTGTACACGGTTGATTATGTTCTCGAACTCATCAGGTATTTTTATCAGTAAACAGTTAACCTTTACTTTTTCACTTAAATCTTTTCCCGCACTCTTTAGCTCCGTGAAGAGTGTAGCAAGTTCATTACAAAAATCCAACATTTTCCCCCTTTTGTATACATATTCCTTAACTTTCTGATCAACCAACTGTTGTTGGTGAATCGTACCACTTCTGTACATCTCTATGAGAGCCATCCACAGATCGCATGCCCTTTCTACCTGCAAATGAGGACATGCAAGTCCTTGAGTAAGATGGCGTAGGATGAAATGCTTTGCCGCCATATTGTTGAAATCGTAGGTTTGAGTATCATTCTCCTCGCTAGGAATATGTGACATGAATGCTGAACTAGTTGCTATTGGTGTGGTTAATTTTTTCTGCTCCTTTGTCCACCACCTCTCCTTCCTTTGTCTCCTCCGTTGAAGATGGACCTGCTTTCTTTATGAATCTGCTTCCTTGAAACCCTGGAGGAAGTCCAAGGGTTGATGGACGCCCCAATCGTCCACTCACTATCCCCCAAACCTTTTTTCGCATAGAGCCCCTTTCATCATACTTTCCCAATATATAAAGCCAATTCCATTAAAGATTGGTACCCTAGAGGGTGGGCCCATTACTTGTAACTCTAAGACCTCCATAAGTCCTCAGAGTGGACAGCTTTCAAGAAGCCTCTAGGATAACACTGACCCCTTTGTCTTTCAACGAAAATAACTGTCACCTTGGCAGACAAAAACTCTGACCAACTTCACTTCGTGAAGGCAAGACTCCCATGAGTCGATAGCAAAAAGAATCTCTGAATTTGCTCCCCTGAGCAGTGAGTTATGGTGGGTCAAAGTTGACCTTTTGTAAAAAAGCTCTGTGGGAGAGAGGGTCCTATCTCCTAATTTTTCTAAGTCGTATCTCTCTCATAGACTCTATTTACTGATGTACGGAGCCAATAAGATTACACTTCGGTACACAAAAGTACAGCTGCTAGTGTACTTTCTATACGATCTTTGTAAGACATGGCCTAAATGTCGACATGTGGTATATCCGGATTCGCTCCTTTAATCCTCGGGGATGCCGCGATCCAATGTCATTCCGCCACGTGTTAGCCAATGTGGTGATGACCAAAAACCGCCGAAATCCTCTTCCGCGATCTCGGCGTTTAATTTTGACCGTCCGATTAAATTCACATTTAATCGTAGCCGTATTAAATACATACGCGATATTGGTTTCGCTCAAGAATTAAATGCGCGGTATTCGTTTCTAATCCATACTGCAATCTGTTCTTTTACATTAATGGATCTATGTCTGCTGTAAACAGTTTTAGTTAAATGAATAATCCTACGTGTTAATGTTTAATTAAATATCAAACCCTATAGTATATAACACTAGGTCTAGACTTAACGGATAAGGCTACCGGCTACCGGCAGCTTACTGTCTAGCAAGTACCACGATCAAATCCTACTGGCATCACATATTCTTTTAGTAAATAAACCCCTAATGGTAAATAAACTAATATTTATATCCCGTAAACCTCTGAATAGCCTAGGTAGCCATGGCTCTAGCTTCCTCTCCAATTTCTCAGTGACTCCGACAAGTTTGAGAGTTGGAGAGAGAAGTTAGAGGTAAATTGCCTCGGCTTCTTTCTATATTTCTATTTAGACCTGGAAAATACTCTAAAGGACCATTAATTTCTACAAGTATATGGCGTTTTGATTGGCCGTAAAAGAACTAATGTGGGTGAAATCATTATTGCAAGAACTGGGATATATGAAGGAGGAAGTGCATGAAATCTTTTGCGATAATCAAGCTGCAATCGCAATTGCAGCCAATCCAAAACACCATTTCAAAGCAAAACATATGGACATAAGATTAAGCTTCGTAAGGGAAAAAGTTAAAAATAAAATTTTAAATCTTGTGTATAGACTTGATTAAAAAATGGTTATTGACATGATGACCAAACCTGTGCCCTCTCCTTAATTAAAATATTGTCTGTAAAAGTGCGGGTTGAAAGAAAAATTAAATTAGACTAGAAAATAAAGAAAGTGTTGAAATTAATAGATTTCGAGATTATTTTCTAGGTTTAAATTTGTTAGGATAAAAAAAAAAAAAGGACGGGCAGCCTGCCTCCACCTCCTCTCTTTAGCCCCCATACTTGTTGTAGTCACTGAAGGATAGAGAAGGTGGTTGATCCATGGCTGCTTTAGTTCAACAGACAGTTATTTTTTTGTAGGTTACTAAAAATATACTTGACGGTCCAGGGATTTGATCCCGGTACCTGCGGTTCGTCAAGTTGGCCGATAGTGGTCAGCTTTATCCTATTAGACTACGACCAATGCTAAATGCTATAGCATGTGATATATATATATATATATATATATATATATATATATATATATATATATATATATATATATATATATATATATATATATATATATATATATAAATATATATATATTAAGGGAGGAACAAATCCATTTAACTTAAATTTTATACGGCATGCATAGATACAGTTATATGAAAGTACGTAGTACGACTCTATTTCAAAACGGATATCACGCATTTTGTTTCGATAGTGGAACAAATATCGCGCAAGTATTTTTAACGGCTAAGATTGCGTCTCGTTGAAAATCCAATGGCGCACATCATCGCCGAAATCTCGGAATTGTCACTTTGGCGTTTTGTGATGTGGCATGACTTGGAGCCACGTGGAGAGATGACATTCAGTCATGGGAATTCAGAGGAATGTACAGACGAGTGAAATGCAGACACGCGTCTGCTTAATAGCCTTGTCGTACATAGGCCGTACAAAATGTGTTGTTCTGGGACAACTGCTAACACTGAAGATGAAGAAGATGCAACAGTAGTCATCGTAGAACAAAACAAAAGAGGAAGCTTCCACAAATACTGATTGCTGAACAGCAACTTTGACAGACGATAACTTTCAGAAAAATTATCCAATGGTCCTCAAAATTTAACACAGTTTATATAAAATACACAGAAACACACATAAAAAATTTCAATGAATTCCGCTTACAAATCTATGAGATATGCAGAAATGAAATTACATAAAACTGAGTGTACAGTTTTCATATCATTTGTTCCTAATGAATCAAATTCAATAAGTCCTACTTCTATACACCGAAACTACACTAAGCTGTACGGAGGCATTCCAGCCGTACATATAACATTCTAACACAACAAATAGTGTGAGTAAACCTGTGTAGTGAAGGTATGTCATAAACCACATTCTCAACACTAAACAACTAATTCACTACAAACAAAATTCTATTCTACCAAATATTTACACCGAAGTTCAGACAACGTAAAGTGATAGTGATCTAGTCACGCCTCGTCAGTATTTGTTGGTGGCGGTTGTCAGCCGTCCGACTAGAGAATTTGGCACCATAGAACTGACTTCACGAAGTCCCGTGGTCTTGCCGAATTTCCGTACGTCCACGGAGGACATACTCACGCATTTCTCTCAAGTGACGATGCGTGTCCCAAGTGTGAATGAACCGTGAACTCCCAACTTCAGTGTCACACTAATTTTGGTAACCACTGAGCCGAACTCAACACAAAAAAGCTTAAGTCCTAAATAGATCTCTCTCCCTCACAGCCGAGGCTTAGAGAGGACTAAAGCTTTCTAAAAACAACAAAAGGTACACCGGCAGTAGTACTTTTTGGTACGGTACAATAATGTGATTGGTGCGTAATTCAGTAGACAGAAGTTATTAGAGGGAATCAGGACTTAGAAAATTTTGGTAGGTAGTCACCTCTCTTTTTGAGAGTTTGTACAAATTGGCATTTTTACTGCCTTATAACTTATCGGCTGGTTGGCCGTTTTCAGTGATTCTTTTTGCTACGAACTCAAGGGAGTCCAAGCTGCATAGGGGTGCAGTCAAATTGTCATTTTGCCTTCCTGGATAGCAGTGGTTGTGGCTTGTAGCGGGTTAGTTAAATACTATCTAGAGGCTTCCTATATTCTATGGTCCAATGGAGGACACAGAATTGCAGATAACGTTTACTTCACAGTAGATAAGGGTAGCCAAGGAATGTTTAGGCTTATCCTGAGTTATGAAAAGAACAATGCTCACTATCTTGGTGTTCCTAAGTTGCTGATTTGGCATAAGCGGTTGGGGCATGTACATTTTGATAGGTTGAGGGAAATAAAAAACGCTTGGGGTAGTAGAAGGCATTCAGTTTGGGGATAACGAAATGATGGATAATTGTAGTGGCTGTGCTGAAGGTAAGGCTCACAGACTTCCCTTTCCCAAAGCCGCCACATATAGAGGTGAGATAGTATTAGATTTGGTCCACACAAATATTTCGAGACCTGCAAAAGTACTTCGATTGGAAAAAAAAGGTTTATGATGACAATAACCGATGTCTGGTCTAGATACTTTAGAGTTTATTTTCTAAAAACAAAGTCTGAAGCATTAACTTACTTCTAAGAATATGAAGCATCGAGTGAGAAGTTGCATGAAACCCCCATTAAAAGGATAAGGAGTGATAATGAGGGGAAAAAAACCTCTAACCCGTTTGAGGAATATCTAAGAGATGAGGGAGTAAAGCACCAGAAAACTATACCATATAACCCGAAACAAAATGGGGTAGCTGAGAGGTTGAATTGAACACTAGGATATAGTGGATGCAGTATGTTGGTAGACAAGAAAACAGGATAGAGATTTTGGGCAGAAGCAATGAACTGTGCCAACTACATTAAGAATAGAGTCCTTACCTCAGCAGTAAAGGGAGTGACACCTTATGAGAGATGGGTTGGAAGGAAACCTGATATCTCACACCTTAAAGTATTGGGTAGCCAAGTTTACAGTCTTGACACGGATAGGAAAAACTGGAAACTAGATGCTAAGGGAAAACCTGAATACTTTGTGGGATATGATCAGGATATTAAGGGATATACAGTCTATGACTTAGCAAAAAAAAATATCATTCTAGTCAAACACTTAGTTGTCACGGGTGAAGGGGAGTCATGTGACCCCTTCAAATATACAAAGAAGATAAGAATCAGATTTGAGTCCGAAACTGAGGAGAACTTTAAGGGAGTGTTATTTTGAAAGCTTTAGTCCTCAGTGGATGAGGCTGTGAGGGGGAAGTTAAGAGTATAAAGGAGCAACTGCTACGACTAGGATGTCAAAGTAGCGTAGCATAGCAGTGCATGCTGCATATAATATTCAAACTGGAGCACAAACTCAAATTTGTGATAGAAACAAGGTTTAGGGTTGTTTTTTAACTATTTTTGTGAGCGTTCACAATGTAAAGAGTTTCTTACCACTATTGTTTGTTAGCGAAAACTCAAACTTGAGTTACAAACATGATTTTGAGTTTATTTTCCCTGTTTTTGTGACCGCGAGTAATAAGCGATGTTTATTAAAAATATAATATGTTTATTACATATTTCTACAAAAAGTAAGTGATGGGAGTGTAGGAGTGATGATATTAGATGATCAGATGAGTACAGATGAGAGAGAGTTTACGAAGTCTATCCCTTATAGACAAGTCGTAGGAAGTTTGATCTGGTTTATAAATTATACTTGGCCGGACATAGCGGCAGCCGTTGGAGTACTCAGTAGGAGTCTTAATGATCCTAGAAAAAGAGATTGGGAGGCAGCCAAGAGAGTCATGAGATATCTGGTGGGAACCAGAGAGTTATGGTCCCATTTGGGAGGGGGGCACATTGACATCACTACTTGGAGTGATGCCATCTATGAGGACGCACCTATGAGAAGATGCACTTCTGGGTATGTGTTATATGTGGGGGAAGGTGCTTGCTGTTGGAGCAGTCAGCAACAAAAGATGGTTGCTCAGTCTACTATGGAGGTTGAGTACATGGCCTCTTTTTATGCTGTGAAAGAGTTGATGTGGGTCAAGTCCTTATTGCAAGAACTGGGTTATATGAAGAACGGGGTGCATGAAGTGTTTTGTGATAATCAAGCTGCCATCCCAATTGCATTTTATCCAAAGCATCATTTCAACTCTAAGCATATGGACATAAGATTAAGTTTTGTGAGAGAAATTGTTGAAAATAAGATTGTGAAGCTTGTATATAAATCAGATGAGGAAACGGTGGTTGATATGATGACAAAACCGGTGCCTTCTCCCAAGTTATAATACTGTAGAGAAAAGTGTGGACTGAAGTTAAAGTTGGACTAGAAAATAAAGGGAGTGTTGAAATTATTAGATATATAAGGTATTTTCTAGATCTTAATACATTAATTTAATTAGGAAAAGTAAAGCGCAGGCAGCCTGCGTCCACCTCTTCCCTCTATCCCCCATGTTTGTTGTAGTCACTCAAGGATAGAGAGGGTGGTGGAGCCATGGCACCCTCAGCTCCATAGACAGGACTTAGGAGTGACCTAAGTCACTCTCAACAAAAGTAAAATTCTATGGGCTCCTTTGCCCACAGAATTGGCAGATCGTAAAGAAGCTAATCTAGATAGTGCCGACTCCAAGTTGATATAAACCCAAATGAATGATCCCTTGAAAATCAGAACCCTAATACACCTTCACCCCTGTGAAGAGAAAACCTTCTGTGTGCTCATTTCCACCACAAAATGAAAAGCTTGAATATGTGTTTTGGACAATATTTTACACTTTGAATTTCCCACTAAACAATGGTCACCATGGCACGCAAAGACTCTGACCGAATACATTCTTGTGTGGCTTAGGCTCCCCTGTGTGCGCAGCAAAAAGAATCACTGAATTTGCTCACCTGAGCATTAAGTTATGGCTGGTCAAAGATGACCTTTATAGTTACAAGCTCTTTTAGAAAGAGGTACCTAAATATCACTAAGTCTTGGTTTGCCTACTCACGACTACCTACTACTTAACCCTAGTCCAATAAGAACACTATATAGTACAAGAAGGTACAATGGGAGATTTACTTATTGTACGACCATTGTACGACATGGTCAACAAGGTGACACTTGTCAAATCGGGAGCCATGGTTCCTCCTCGCATCTTCTCCGGTATCAAATAATGTGATGCCACATTGCACTGCGTGATGCTATTTTCGAATGCCGCCAAAAGCTCACTTCGCGTGGCATCTACAATGCCGACCGTCCGATCAAAAAATGTTTTATACGGTTCAGATTTGTGTAGATGCATGAATTGTTCCTCTTCGTTAATCTGGTGTTAACTAGCTGTTACGTTAATGTTTATTGTTCTTTGAAATCCGTCACGTGTATCGTTTCGATTATGCCTTAGTGGATAAGGGGTATCACTACCAGAAATCTCCATAGACCTACATTCAAATCCAGTCTAGAACAGCTTTTAGTTATTTGTTAGTATGTCTAGCAATTCTCTACCTGAACACTTTTAAATACCTATTATACCCAATATATATAATGTTGATTTGGTCTTATGGCTAAATCTAAGGGCTACTACATCTTTCAATGGCTTGAAGGTACTAGGATCAAATCCTTGATCTGGCGGTCTCTTTTTGGTACAAACTAAGTATTATCCTATTTTTTGTCTCCTTGGACATTATAGACAGCCATGGCTCTAGCTCACTCTCCAGTCTTCAGTGACTGCAACAAGTATGGGGACTGGATAGTTTGAGCGAGAAGAAAGCTACCTTTGCTAACTTACTCTATTTATTTTTCGAATACAGACTTAGAAAATACATCAATTTCAACAAAAATGTTGAGTCCAGCAGGACTCGAACCTACGACCGGCAGAGCGCGGCGTAGCCGTCAGCTCTAATTGGTCTGTCGTAGAAGTTCCTTACAATACATGGGGTACGATATTTATTTAAAGATTGAGTATAACTTTTAATCCGATTAATATAACTATGAAATAGGAAACATAGAACACATCAGATTCAGTGCGAACAACCCGCCGCACGAAACAAATGAATCGGACATTTATTTCGACAATAACAATTAAATGCCGGTCTCTATCCGACGTCCCTAATCGTCGCCGAGGTCTCGGAATGGTTATTTTGGCGGTTTTTCGAACTTGGCGTGACGTGGCGTGACCTAGCGATACGTGGCAAGATTGAATTGAGCAGCAGGGATCCTTGACAACATAATAACGACTCAGACGGCGACACGCGTCCACTCCATGACCTTGTCGTACAGTGGCCGTACATAAAGTACATCGGCCATTGTACTTTTTGGTACTTTACAGTCTTTTGATTGGAGCGTACTTCAATAGATAGGGGTTGTGAGAGAGGGTTTGGGACTTAGGGGTTTTTGGTAGATAGCACCTCTCTCTCTTAGAGAGCTTGTATAAACTTGACATTTTTGCCGACACATAACTAATCAGTTGGTTGGCCATTTTCAATGAATCTTTTTGCTACGGACCCAGAGGAGTCCACACAGCATAGGGGTGCAGTCAAACTGTCATTTTGCCTTCCAGGATAGCAGTGGTTGTTGCTTGAAGTGGGTTAGTTAAATACTATATAGAGGCTTCATGTATTCTGTGGTCGAATGGAGGACACAGAATTGCATTTGCCTCATGGGAATTTCTTCCTCTAACTCACCATTAAGAAAAGCAGTTTTAATATCCATCTGGTGTATTTCCATGTCTTACGCTGCTCCTATACTGAGGAGAATCCTTACTGATGGGAACCAAACAACTGAGCAAAAGTCTCCTTATAGTCAATCCCCTCTTTTCGGTTGAACTTGTTTGCAACCAATCGAGCTTTATATCTCTCAATATAATTATCAGGGTTCAGTTTTAGTTTAAACACCCATTTATAGCCAAACGGTTTTTCTGTCCAGAGGACAATCCGTTAGTTCCCAAGTATTTGCTTCCATGATAGAGGCCATCTCATCATTTATGGCTGTAATCCAATTGTCTTTCTCTCGACTACCCCATTTTGTTCCGGGTTAAATGGTACCGTTTTTCTGGTGCTAAACTCCCTCATCTCTCAAGTATTCCTCAAATTGGTTAGAGGTATATTCCCCCCAATTATCACTCTTTATCCTTTTAATAGGGGTTCCATGGAACTTCTCACTCGAAGTGAAACCCTTAGACCTCCATAAGTCCTCAAAGTGGACAGGTTCCAAGAAGCTTCTAGGATAACCCTGACCCCTTTGTGTTTCAGCAAGAACAACTGCCCCCGTGGCAGACAAAAACTCTAACCAACTTCACCTATGTAAAGGCAAGACTCTCTTGAGTCAATAACAATAAGAATCTATGAATTTGCTCCCCTGAGCATAAGTTATGCAGGGTCAAAGTTGACCTTTTGTACAGAAGCTCTTTGGGAGAAAGGGTCATATCTCTTTATTTTTCTAAGTCCTATCTCTCTCACAGACTCTATCTACTGATGTACGGAGCTAATTAGATTACATTTTCGTACACAAAAGTACAGCTGCCGATGTACTTTGTGTACGAACACTGTACGACATGCCTAAATGTCGACACGTGGAATATCCGGATTCGCTCTCTTAATCCTCGAAGATGCCGCGATCCAATGTCATTCCGCCACGTGTCATCTGATATGGCGATGACCAAAAACCGCCGAAATCCTCTTCCGGGATCTCGGCGTTTAATTCCGGCCGTCCGATTAAATTCACATTTAATCGTAGCCGTAATAAATACATACACGGTATTCGTTTTGCTAAAGAAATAAATGCGCGATATTCATTTCTTATTTGTTCTGTAATCCCTACTTTTACATTAATGGATCTATGTCTCCTGTAAACAGTTTGAGTTAAATGAATAATCCTACATGTTAATGTTTAACTAAATATCAAACCCTATAGTACGTAACACTAGGTCTAGACTTAACGGATTAGGCTACCGGCTATCAACAGCTTACCGTCCGGCAGGTACCAGAATCAAATCCTTGAGGCATCACATATTCTTTAAGTAAATAAACCCCTAATGGTAAATAAACTAATATTTATATCACATAAACCTCTGGATAGCTTAGGTAGCCATGGCTCTAGCTTCCTCTCCAATTTCTCAGTGACTACGACAAGTTTGAGAGTTGGAGAGAGAAGTTAGAGATAGATTGCCTCGGAATCTTTCTATATTTCTATTCAGATATAGAAAATACTTTAAAAGACCATTAATTCCTACACTCCCCTTATTTTCAATCTTTAATTTCAGACCACACTTCTCTCTGCAGAAAATTAGCTTCGGGGAAGGCACAGGTTTGGTCATCATATATGCTTCCATCTAACTATCAGTTCAGTACTCTAAACTGATTATTTTGTTTTCTTCTTTCTCTCTAACAAAGCTGAGTCTAATGTCAATGTGTTTGACTTTAAATGATGTTTAGGATTGGCAGAAATAGCGATTGCTGCCTGATTATCACAAAAAATTTTCTGCACACCACTCTTAAGGTGACAAAGCTCACCAAACAAAGACTTGACCCACATGAATTCTTTTACAGCAGAGCAAAAGGCCATATACTCAGCCTCCATGGTGGACTGAGCAATAACTTTTTGTTGTTTGCTATTATAACAACAAGCCCCATCACCCACATATAATACATATCCTGAAGTGCATCTCCTCATTGGAGCATCACCATAACTGGCATCACTCCGAGTAGTGATATCAGTATTCTTCCCACCTAAATGCAACCATAGATCCCTAATTCCTATCAAATATCTAAGGACTCTCTTAGTTGCCTCCGAATCCCTCTTAGTGGGAGCATTTAGACTTCTACTCAGCACTCCTACAGCTGCAGCTAAATCCGGCCGGGTACAATTCATAAAATAGCTTAGACTTCCCACTACTTGCTTGTAAGAGATAGTTTGCATGAACTTTTGTTATTCAGGAGATAATTCCTCGTCTAAGACTATGACTCCTTCTTCCTTACTCCCCTCACTTCCCTTCTTCAACTCCATTTTAGTTGTAGAACTATTAGCTTTATCTATCTGATATTTTTCAAGCATGTTCCCTATTGCTTCCTTTTGAGTCAATCTTATAATCTTTCTTTTTCGGTCTCTTTCTACTTGAATTCCCAAAATATATTTTGCTTCTCCCATACCATTCATTTCAAATCTCCCCAAAAGATTGGTTTTCAGTTTATTGATTTTTTCCAGTGATTTACTTGAAATAAGCAAATCATCAACATAAATTGCAATAAATATAAAACCTTCCTCATCTTTGAAAATATAGATTGAGTGATATGAGCTCATCCGGATATATCCCAGACGAGTTAGAAACTCATCAAACTTCTTATTCCACTGTCGAGGCGCCTGTTTCAAACCATAAAGAGATTTAATGAGCCGGCATACCTTACTCTCCTCTCCTTCCTCCACAAACCCTTCGGGTTGTCGCATGAAGATCTCCTCTTCCAATTCTCCGTGCAAAAAGGTTGTTTTGATGTCCATTTGGTGCACTTCCATGTCTTCCGCCGCTGCCAGATTGAGAAGTATGCGGACGGAGGGAAATCTGACAACTGGGGAAAAGGTTTCCTCGTAGTCAATTCCCTCCTTTTGTGTAAATCCCTTTACCACTAATATGGCCTTGTAGCGCTCGATTGTGTTATCTGGGATCAGTTTTAATTTGAAAACCCACTTACAACCGATTGGTTTTCGGTTAGGTGGATATCCACCAGCTCCCAAGTATCGGCTGCCATAATTAAGGCCATCTCCTCATTTATGGCTATCTTCCACCGGTTTCTTTCTGGACAAGTCATTGCCTCTATAAGTTTGAGGTTCATCTTGATTATATAGTTTAGTTACCTTGTTATTAACCTGTTTTTCTTGTAGTCTTTTGCTACTTCTCCTTCCCCCCTCAAAATTTGAGGCCGGAATAGATGGTTTTTGTGGATTCTTTCGAACAAACTCGGCTTCTCCCCTATCCCTTGATTCCGAATCAATTTCCACCACGTCTTCCGCTTCGGGTAGAGTTGTCACTAGAGTTTCCACAGCCGAGTCCTTTTCGGTCTGATTTGTACCTACAAGAATGTCATCTTCTGTAAAACTTGGATAGTTAAGAAGCTCAAAGTCATCGGAATTTTCAGACTCAAATCTGATTTGTACTGACTTTGTATATTTGAAGGGATCCACAGACTTTCCTTCTTCCATAACCAACAGATGCTTTACTATGATTATATCTTCCCTTTTTAGATCGTAAACTGTATATCCTTTAACATCCTCATCATATCCTAATAAGTATCCCGGTTTTCCTTTAGGGATCTAACTTCCAATTACACCGATCTGTATCTAGACTGAATACTAGACTGCCGAAAACCTTTAAGTGAGATATATCTAGTTGTCGGCCTGTCCATCTCTCATAAGGTGTTTGATCTTTAATAGCTGAAGTAAGAACTCTATTTTTGAGGTAATTAGCACAGTTCATTGCTTCTACCCAAAATCTTTTCCCTATCTTCTTATCTGACAACATACTTCTAGCACTATCACTTAGTGTTCTATTTAATCTTTCAGCTACCCATTTTGTTTCGGGTTTTCTGGAACTGTCTTTTGGTGTCGGACCCCATCTTCCCTCCGAAAATCCTCAAACTGGCTAGAAGTATACTCTCCACCTTTGTCACTTTCTATTCTCTTGATTGGAGTTTCATGGAGTTTTTCGCTCCATGCTTTATATTGTCTAAAACAATCATGAGCTTCAGACTTGTTTTTCAAAAAATACTCGGGAATACCGAGACCAATCATCACTGATAGTCATCATAAATCTCTTTCCCCCCGGTGAGGGCACTTTAGCCGGTCCCCAAATATTTGTGTGTACTAAATCTATAATTTTTTCTCCCTTATAGGTGGTTGTTTTAGGAAAGGGTAATCTGTGTTCTTAACCTTGAGCACATCCACTACAATCACTTATATTTTCACTCTCACTGAACTGAATCCCTTCCACCACTCCCATCTTTTTCATCTCTCTTAACTTATCTAGATTTACATGCACAAGCCTCTTATGCCACATCATAATATCATGAACACAAGCATAATAAAGTTTCTTCTTTTCATTACTTAAAACCAGCCTAAACATCCCATGGCTACCTTTCTCAGCAATGAAATAGACATCCTCCTCAAAACTAGCAGTAAAGACTCCTTAATTAATGCTAGTAAAAAACCCCTTATCATCTTATATAGATGTAGAGATGAGGTTTTTGTTCAGCTCCGGAATAAACAATACATCGGAGAATGTTACTATGGATGTCTTTCCTTCTACAAACACTTTCAGATCTACCTATCATACAAGAGTAGTGGTGACTATCCTCCCATCCCCCTACTCTATCTCTACGCTGGGAATCTTTCTTATCTTAGTGAACAGGTTCCTATCCTTACACATATGCATGGAGGCACCTAAATCTATAATCTAGCTTGCTTCACCTTTCAATACACCATAAGCACATTTCTACCTTTGTGGAATTTCGACCTCGTTTTTCGCCTCCAACTCCTCATCCAAAAAGAGCCCATCGTCCTCGTCCTCGGATTGCGCCTCATGTACTTGTGTCACAAGGGCCTTTTTCTTTCCTCTCGGGGTACCAGCGGTCTGCCCCTCGTTTAACTGAAGCTTGGTTAGCTTAGTGCACTTTGCCATTTAGTGCCTCGGTTTCTTACAAAAATGACATAAACCTTTGGAAGCCTTTGGTCCGAACTCGTTGGCCTGATTTTTTTGCTCCCTTCCCCCATTGTTTCCAACCAGTTTTCGGGTATCATTGTTCCTCCAATTGGTCGAAGTTGCCAAGGCTTGGCCACTCTTCCTCCCCTTTGGATCTCAATCGTATTCTCCCGAACGGGAATCATCCCTTATACTCAGTTACATATCAACCTTGAGTCCAGCAAGTCTTGTACCCAGTTGACTATGTTCTCGAACTCATCGGGTAACTTCATTAGTAAACAGTTAACCTTTTCTTTTTCACTAAAATCTTTTCCCGCACTCTCTAGCTCCATGAAGAGTGTAGCAAGCTCATTGCAAAAATCCAACATTTTCCCCCCTTTGTATACATATTCCTTAACTTTTCTAATCAGTTAACTGTTGTTGCTGAATCGTACCACTTCGGTATATCACTATGAGAGCAATCCACAGATCGGATGCCCTTTCTACCTTGAAACAAGGACATGCAAGTCTTTGAGTAAGATGGCGTAGGATGAAGTGCTTTTCTGCCTTTTGTTTGAAATCCTAGGTTTGAGTATCATTCTCCTCGTTCCACGGAATAGGTGACATGAATGTGTAACTTGTTGCTATTAGTGTGGTCGTCTCCTTCTCGGCTCCTTTGTCCACCACCTCTCCTTCCTTTGTCTCCTGTTGAAGATGAACCTCCTTTCTTTGTGAATCTGCTTCCATCAAACCCTGGAGGAATTCCAAGACTTGATGGACGCCCCAATTGTCCACTCACTATCCCCCAAGACCTTTTTTCGCATAAAGCTCATATCATCATACTTTCCCAGTATATGAAGCTAGTTCTATTAAAGATTGGTACCATAGAGGGTGGGCCCATAACCTGAAATTCTAAGACCTCCATAAGTCCTCAGAGTGGACAACTTCTAAGAAGCATCTAGGATAACCCTGACCCCTTTGTGTTTCACGAAGAACAACTGCCACCTTGGCGGAAAAAAACTCTGACTAACTTTACCCTTGTGAAGGCAAGACTCCCCTGAGTCGATAGCAAAAAGAATCTCTGAATTTGCTCCCTTGAGGTGTAAGTTATCGAGGGTCAAAGTTGACCTTTTGTACAGAAGCTCTCTAGGAGAGAGGGTCCTATATCCTAATTTTTCTAAGTCATATCTCTCTCACAGACTCTATCTACTGATGAACGGAGCCAATCATATTCCACTTCCGTACAGAATAGTACAGCCGCCGGTGTACTTTGTGTACGATCTTTGGAAGACATGGCCTAAATGTCGACACGTGGTATATCCGAATTCGCTCCCTTAATCCTCGGAGATGCCGCGATCCAATGTCATTTCGCCACGTGTCCCCCGATGTTGCGATGACCAAAAACGGTTGAAATCCTTTTCTGCGATCTCGGCATTTAATTTTTGGCCGTCCGATTTAATTCATATTTAATCGTAGCCGTAATAAATACATACGCGGTATTTGTTTCGCTAAAGAATTAAATGCGGACTATTTGTTTCTAATCCATACTGTAATCCGTACTTTTACATTAATGGATCTATGTCTCCCATAATCAATTTTAGTTAAATGAATAATCCTACGTGTTAATGTTTAACTAAATATCAAACCCTATAGTACGTAACTCTAGGTCTAGACTTAACGGATAAGGCTATTGGCTACCGGCAGCTTACCGTCCGGCAGGTACCAGAATCAAATCCTGGAGGCATCACATATTCATTTAGTAAATAAACCCTTAATGGTAAATAAACTAATATTTATATCCCGTAAACCTTTGGATAGCCTAGGTTGCCATGGCTCTAGCTTCCTTTCCAATTTCTCACTAACTGCGACAAGTTTGAGAGTTAGAGAGAGAAGTTAGAGGTAGACTGCCTCGGCTTCTTTCTATATTTCTATTTAGACTTAGAAAATACTTTAAAAAGACCATTAATTTCTACACGAAGCTTTATATTCTTTGAAATAAGTTGATGTTTCAGACTTTTCTTTTAGGAAGTAGACTCTAGAGTATCTAGACTAGTCATCGGTTATTGTCATCATAAACCTCTTTCCTCCAACCGAAGGCACTTTTGCAAGTCACTAGATATTTTTGTGGACTAGATCTAGTACTTTCTCACCTCTATATGTGGCGGATTTGGGAAAAGGAAGTCAGTGAGCCTTACCTTGAGCACATCCACTACAATCATTCATCATTTGATTATCCCCAAACTGAATGCCTTCTACTACCCCAAGCTTTTTCATTTCCTTCAACCTATCTAAATGCACATGCCATAATCGTTTATGCCAAATCATCAACTTAGGAACACCAACATAGTAAGCATTCTTCTTTTGATTACTCAAGTTAAGTGTTAACACTCCTTGGCTACCGTTATCGACCGTGAAGTAAACTTCATCCCCATACTTAGCTGTAAGGCTCCCTTTTTAGTGAAGGTATCAAACTCTTTGTCATCTAACACAAACGTAGAGACAAGATTTTTACTCAGCTGAGGAATGTAGAGTACATCTAAAAATATGAGTATAAAAGTCTTACCCTCTAAAAGACTTTCAGATGTAGTGATCCCACTTGATCTGTAGTAACCAAACTCCTATTCCTATACTCTATTTCTAGAATAGGGATTTTCCTTAGATAGTGAAGAGGTCCTTGTCACGACACATATGCATGGATGCACCTGAGTCGATGATCCATCCTCCCTATGGAGCTTCCCGAATTACTCAAAGGGCACACTTTGTCTCCGAGGGATCTCCTTCTCCTCCAAACTCTTTTCAAGAAGAAGCTCCCGATCCTCCTCATAGGACTCGTCCTCGGTTTCTCCTGTCACCTTTGTGACCAAAAGTGCATTTTTCTTCCCTAGGAAGAACCCCCTCCATGGTTCTTTTTGAGCCTCAGCTCCGATAGCTTGACACAATTCGCGATAAAATGTTCTGCTTTTTGCAAAAATGACATAAGCCCTTTGGGGGCCTTAGTCTTCTAGGCTGAACTCTTTCTCCTTTTTATGGTTTTTTCGAGTTTGGTTTCCACCTGTCCCCTCCGGCGGCTTGAGCTTGAACGCTCTTTCCTCCTCTCTTGATTTCAATCGTGTTCACCTGCAGAAGTATCATGCGGACCACTGTATTCCACTTCTATGAACTATCAATCATTTCTTGTACTTTGTAGATTATATTCTCATACTCGTTTGGTAACTTCATGATGAGAGTGTTAACCTTCACCTTCATTCTACTTGTCCATCCGGCTCTCTTCATCTCGATATACAAACATGAAAGATCATTACAATAGTCTAACATCTTTTCCCCTTTGTAAGTATAATTTCCCAACTTTTGCTCTTCCAACTAGAGCTCTTGAATTGTACCAGCTCTATAGATCTCGATCAAACTCACCCACAACACCTCGGCCTTGTAACCGTGAAGGTTAGGAGTTGCTAAAGCTTGTGTGAGGTGTCTCAGAATAAAGTTCTTGGCAGCCATGTTGGTGTTTTCCCACATTTGAGTATCGGTCTCCACGCTCTTCACGATCGCCGCTCCGCGTGTCGTGGGAATAGGAGCAATAGGAGTAAAAGGTGTCTCCTTTTCTTTCCCTTTTTCGGACACACTATTGTCCCCATCATATGCCTCCACTGCTGTAGCAGATGTTGCTACATAAAACCTTATTCCACCAAATTCCACTGAAGTTCCCTGAGGTGGACATTTCACTTGTCCTCTAACAATACCCCAATATCGTTTTTCACAAAAAGCCCTTGTCATCATGGCTTCCCAATAGATAAACCTTGATCCATTGAAGATAGGCACACTAGAGGGTGGGCCCATAACCTGCAATTTTGTGTCCTCCATTGGACTTTAGAATTCAGGAAGCCTCTACATAGTTATTAACTAACCCAATTTCAATGGAAACCACTGCTACCTTAGAAGACAAACATTTAATTTGACTGCATTCGTGTGCAACATGTACTCTTTTAAGTCCGTAGGAAAAAAAATCTCAAAAAACGCCCAACCAAGCGATAAGTTATGGGGTGGCAAAGCTGCCTATTTTATACAAACCCTCAAAGGGAGAGGTGACAGTATCTAAAAGCGCTAAGTCCTGATTCCCTCTTATAACTCCTATCTACTGATGTACGAACCAATTATATTGCTGTACTCTACCAAAAAGTACTACTGCCGGTGTACCTTTTGTACGACCAATGTATGACACGGCTACTACATGGACGCGTGCCCTATTTTTTCTCGTTCGTAGATTCCCGCGACCAAATGTGATCTCTCCACGTGGCGCCAAGTCATGCCATGTCAGAAAAAGCCAAAGTGACCACTCCGAGATTTCAATGATGATGTACGTTGTTGGATATAAAGCGTAATGCTATCTTAGCCGTTATAAATACTTGTGCAATATTTGTTTCGCTATCGAATCAAAATGCGTGGTATCCGTTTCGAAATAGTATCGTACTTCGTACATTACAAAACTGTATCTATGCATGCCGTATACAATTTCAGTTAAATGGATTCGTTCACTCCTAAATAAATATATATCTATCATACCTTATAACGTTTAGCATTGGTCGTAGTCTAATAGGATACAGCTGACCGCTACCGGCCAACTTGACGGACGGCAGGTAACGGGATTAAGTCTTGGGTCTGTTAGGTTTTGTTTTAGTAACCTACTAAAATTAACTGTTTGTTGAACTATGGCAGCCATGGTTCAACCACCCTCTCTATCCTTCAGTGACTACAACAAATATAGGGGCTAGAGAGAGGAAGGGGAGGCAAGTTGTCTTTCCTTTTCTTTGTCCTTTTATACTAACATATTTATAACTAGAAATTACTCAAGAAATCTATTAATTTCAACTGCTGCCACCAAAGCAGTCCATGTTACCGCCACTTTCAGTATAGACATGAATTTGGAGGCCCAAGGTAGAGCCTGTGTTAACCATATGCAGGCAGTAGTGGCCGCTGAAGCAACTACCCGGATGGTGGCCAACCCAACTCCTTGCACCACTCTACTAGACGCTTGAAGACTCCTTTATACCGAAAGGAACGAAATTGCAATCAATGAATTCACGGAATTCCGATGTTTGAAAAATGAAACCCTCCAGACGCTGTTCAACCGCCTCTCGAGCCTCTGTCATAAGACCAAACTGTCTACCATTGACACACCAGCCATGGCCACAAAATATTATGTCGCTAACGAATTCGTTCGGACCAACAAGACAGGCAACTCTCAACAATTAAAGTGCCAGTCAAGCAATCCACGACAGGAATCCGGAAACTCTGAGACCTCCATAAGTCCTCAGAGTGGATAGCTTCCAAGAAGCCTCTAGGATAACCTTGACCCCTTTGTGTTTCAGCAAAAATAACTGCCACCCTGGCAGACAAAAACTATAACCAACTTCATCCCTATGAAGACAAGACTCCCCTGTGTCGATAGCAAAAAGAATCTCTGAATTTGCTCTCCTGAGCAGTAAGTTATGGAGGGTCAAAGTTGACCTTTTGTACAGAAGCTCTCTAGGAGAGAGGGTCCTATCTCCTAATTTTTCTAAGTCCTATCTCTCTCACAGACTCTATCTACTGATGTACGGAACCAATCAGATTTCTCCTCCGTACACAAAAGTATAGTCGCCGGTGTACTTTATGTACGGAAATTGTACAACATGGACTAAATGTCGACACATGTCATATCCAAATTCGGTGCCGAAATTTCCAGAGATACCCCGATCCAATGTAATTTCGCCACGTGTCATCCGATGTGGCGATTCCCACAAACGGCCGAATTCTTCTTCCGAGATCTCGGCGCTAATTCTGGCCGTCCGATTAAATTCACATTTGATCGGAGCCGTAATAAATACATGCAAGGTATTTGTTTCGCTTACGAAATCAATGCGCGGTATTAAATTTTTTATCCGTACCGCAATTCGTACTTTTACACTACTGGTTCTATGTATCCCGTAAACAATTATAGTTAAATGATTTATCCTACGTATTAATGTTTAAATAGTTATCAAACTATATCTCACGTAACACTACTTCAAGACTTAACGGCTAAGGTTACTTGCTACCGGCATCTTGCCGTCCGGCACGTACCAGGTTCAAATCTTGTGGCCGCCGCATATATTTTTACTAAATAAACCCCAAATATATATTTCCCATAAACCTCAGGATAGCCTAGGTAGCCATGGCTCTAGCTTCCTCTCTAATTTCTCAGTGAAAGCGACAAGTTTGAGATTTAGAGAGAGAAGTTAGAGGTAGACTGCCTCGGCTTCTTTCTTATTTCTGACCTAGAAAATACTTTTAAAAACCATTAATTTCTACACTCCCCTTATTTTCTAGTCAATCTTTAATTTCAGACCACACTTCTCCCTACAGAAAAATAGCTTAGGGGAAGGCACAGGTTTGGTCATCATATCTGCTACCATTTCACTATCTAGTCGGTACTCTAAACTGATTATTTTATTTTCTACTTTCTCTCTAACAAAGCTGAGTCTGATGTCCATGTGTTTGGCTTTGAAATGATGTTTAGGATTGGCAGAAATAGCGATTGCTGCCTGATTATCACAAAATATTTTCTGCACACCACTCTTGAGGTGACCAAGCTCACCAAGCAAAGACTTGACCCACATCAATTCTTTTACAGCAGAGCAAGAGGCCATATACTCAGCCTCCATGGTGGACTGAGCAATAAATTTTTGCTGTTTGCTACTCCAACAGCAAGCCCCATCACCCACATATAATACATATCCAGAAGTGCATCTCCTCATCGGAGCATCATCATAACTGGCATCACTCCAAGTAGTGATATCAGTATTCTCCCCACCCAAATGCAACCATAGATCCCTAGTTCGTATTAAGTATCTAAGGACTCTCTTAGCTGCCTCCCAATCCCTCTTAGTGTGAGCATTTAGACTTCTACTCAGCACTCCTACAGCTGCAGCTAAATCTGGCCGGGTACAATTCATAAAATAGATTAGACTTCCCACTACTTGCTTGTAAGGAATAGTCTGCATGAACTTTTGTACTTCAAGAGATAATTCCTCGTCTAAGACTATGACTCCTCCTTCCTCACTCCCCTCACTTCCCTTCTTCAACTCCATTAGAGTTGTACAACTATTAGCTTTATCCATTTGAAATTTTTCAAGCATGTTCCCTATTGCTTCTTTTGAGTCAATCTTATAATTTTTCACTTTCGGTCTCTCTCTACTTGAATTCCCAAAATATATTTTTCTTCCCCCATATCCTTCATTTCAAATCTCCCCTTAAGATCGGTTTTCAGTTTATTAATTTTTTCCATAGATTTACTTAAGATAAGTAAATCATCAACATAAATTGCAATAAATATAAAACCTTCCTCATCTACGAAAACATAGATTGAGTGATCTGAGTTGATCCGGATATATCCCAGACCGGTAAGAAACTCATCAAGCTTCTTATTCCACTGTCGAGGCGCCTGTTTCAAACCATAAAGAGATTTAATCATCCGGCATACGTTACTCTCCTCTCCTTCCTCCACAAACCCTTCGGGTTGTCGCATGAAGATCTCCTCTTCCAATTCTCCGTGCAAAAAGGTTGTCTTGATGTCCATCTGGTGCATTTCCATGTCTTCCGCTGCTGCCAAGCTGAGAAGTATGCGGACGGAGGAAAATCTGACCACTGGGGCAAAGGTTTCCTCGTAGTCAATTCCCTCTTTTTGTGTAAATCCCTTTGCCACTAATCGGGCCTTGTTGCGCTCTATTGTGTTATCTGGATTCAGTTTTAATTTGAAAACCCACTTACAACCGATTGGTTTTCGGTTAGATGGACAATACACTAGCTCCCAAGTATCGGGTGCCATAATTGAGGCCATCTCCTCATTGATAGCTGTCTTCCACCGGTTTCTTTCTGGACAAATCATCACCTCTCCATAAACTTGAGGTTCATCTTGATGAGATAGTTTAGTTACCTTGTTATTAACCTGTATTTCCTGTAGTCTTTTGCTACTTCTCCTTCCCTCCTCAAAATCGGAGGCCGGAATAGATGGTTCTCGTGAATTTTTTTGAACAAACTCGGTTCTCCCCTATCCTTTGATTTTTGAATCAATTTCCACCACGTCTTCCGCTTCGGGTAGAGTTGTCACTGGAGTTTCCACAGCCGAGTCTTTTTCGGTCAGATTTGTATTCGCAAGAATGTCATCGTCTCTAAAACCTGGATAGTTAGGAAGCTCAAAGTCATCAGAATTTTCTGACTCAAATCTGATTTTTACTGACTTTGTATATTTGAAGGGATCCACAGACTTTCCTTCATCCATAACTACTAGATGCTTTACTAAGATTATATCTTCTCCTTTTAGATCATAAACTCTATATCCTTTAACATCCTCATCATATCCTAATAAGTATCCCGGTTTTCCTTTAGGATCTAGCTTCCAATTGGACCGATCAGTATCTAGACTGAATACTTGACTGCCGAAAACCTTTAAATGAGATAAGTCTGGTTTCCGGCCTGTCCATCTCTCATAAGGTGTTTGATCTTTTATAGCTGAAGTAAGAACTCTATTTTTGAGGTAATTAGCACAGTTCATTGCTTCTGCCCAAAACCTTTTTCCTATCTTCTTATCCGACAACATACTTCGAGCACTATCACTTAGTAGTCTATTTAACCTTTCAGCTACCCCATTCTGTTCAGGATTTTCTGGCACTGTCTTTTGGTGTTGAACCCCATCTTCCCTCAAAAAATCCTCAAACTGGTTAGAAGTATACTCTCCACCATTGTCACTCCTTATTCTCTTGATTCGAGTTTCATGAAGTTTTTCGCTCCATGCTTTTTTTGTCTAAAACAATCCTGAGCTTCGGACTTGTTTTTCAAAAAATAAACTCGGGATTACCAAGACGAATCATCACTGATAGTCATCATAAATCTCTTCCCCCCCGGTGAGGGCACTTTGGCCGGTCCCCAAATATCTGTGTGTACTAGATCTACAATTTTTTCTCCCTTATAGGTGGCTGTATTAGGGAAGGGTAATCTGTGTGTTTTACCTTGAGCACATCCACTACAATCACTTATATTATCATTCTCACTAAACTTAATGCCTTCCACCACTCCCATCTTTTTCATCTCTCTTAACTTGTCTAGATTCACATGCCCAAGCCTCTTTTGCCACATCATAATATCATGAACACCAACATAATAAAGTTTCTTCTTTTCATTACTTAAAACCAGCCTAAACATCCCATGGCTACCTTTCTCAGCAATGAAATAGACATCCTCCTCAAAACTAGCAGTAAAGACTCCTTCCCTTGTGCTAGTAAAAAAACCCTTATCATCTAATACGGATGTAGAGATGAGGTTTTTGTTCAGCTCCGGAATAAATAATACATCGGAGAATGTTACTATGGATGTCTTTCCTTCTACAAACACTTTCAGATCTACCTATCATACAAGAGTAGTGGTGACTATCCTCCCATCCCCCTACTCTATCTCTACGCTGGGAATCTTTCTTATCTTAGTGAACAGGTGCCTATCGTTACACATGTGCATGGAGGCACCTGAATCTATAATCCTGCCTGCTTCACCTTTCAATCCACCGTAAGCACATTTCTGCCATCGTGGAATTTGGACCTCGTTTTTCGCCTCCAACTCCTCATCCAAAAAGAGCCCATCATCGTCCTCGTCCTCGGATTGCGCCTGATGTACTTGTGTCACAAGGGCCTTTTTCTTTCCTCTCGGGGTACCACCGGTTTGCCCCTCCTTTAACCGAAGCTTGGTTAGTTTAGTGCACTCTGCCATATAGTGCCTCGGTTTCTTACAAAAATGACATAAACCTTCGGAAGCCCTTGGTCCGAACTCGTCGGTCTGATTTTTGTGCTCCTTCCAGCCATAGTTTCCGACCGGTTTCCGGGAATCCTTGTTTCTCCAATCGGTCGCAGTTGCCAAGGCTTGGCCACACTTTCCTCCTCTTCGGTTCTCAATCGTATTCTCTCGAACGATAATCATCCCTACCACTGAGTTCCATATCAACCTTGAGTCTCGCAAGTCCTGCACATGGTTGACTATGTTCTCGAACTCATCGGGTAACTTCATCAGTAAACAGTTAACCTTTTCTTTTTCACTAAAATCTTTTCCCGCACTCTCTAGCTCCATGAAGAGTGTAGCAAGCTCATTGCAAAAATCCAACATATTTCCCCCTTTGTATACATACTCCTTAACTTTCTGATCAGCTAACTGTTGTTGCTAAATCGTACCACTTCGGTACATCTCTATGAGAGCCATCCAAAGATCTGATGCCATTTCTACCTGCAAATGAGGACATGCAAGTCCTTGAGTGAGATGGCGTAGGATGAAGTGCTTTGCCGCCATATTGTTGAAGTCTCAAGTTTCAGTATCATTCTCCTCGTTCCTCGGAATAGGTGACATGAATGCTAAACCAGTTGCTATTGGTGTGGTCGCCTCCTTCTCCTTTCCTTTGTCCACCACCTCTCCTTCCTTTGTTTCCTCCGTTGAAGGTGAATCCTCTTTCCTGGTGAATCTGCTTCCTCCAAACCCTGGAGGAATTCCAAGACTTGATGGACGCCCCAATCGTCCACTCACTATCCCCCAAAACCTTTTTTCGCATAGAGCTCATATCATCATACTTTCCCAGTATATCAAGCCAGTTCCATTAAAGATTGGTACCCTAGAGGGTGGGCCCATAACCTGTAACTTTGAGACCTCCATAAGTCCTCAGAGTGGACAGCTTCCAAGAAGCCTCTAGGATAATCCTGACCCCTTTGTGTTTAAGCAAAAATAACTGCCACCTTGGCAGACGAAAACTCTGACCAACTTCACCCTTGTGAAGGCAAGACTCCCTTGAGTCGATAGCAAAAAGAATCTCTAAATTTGCTCCCCTGAGCAATATGTTATGGAGGGTCAAAGTTGACCTTTTGTACAGAAGCTCACTGGGAGAGAGGGTCCTATCTTCTAATTTTTTCTAAGTCCTATCTCTCTCACAGACTCTATCTACTGATGTACGGAACCAATCAAATTTCTCCTCCATACACAAAAGTACAGTCGCCGGTGTACTTTATGTACGGAAATTGTACAACATGGCCTAAATGTCGACAGATGTCATATCCGGATTTTGTGCCGTAATTTTGAGAGATACCACGATCCAATGTAATTTCGCCACGTGTCATCTGATGTGAAGATTCCCACAAACCGTGGATTTCTTCTTCCGAGATCTCGGCGCTAATTCTGGCCGTCTGATTAAATTCACATTTGATCGGAGCCGTAATAAATACATGCACGGTATTTGTTTCGCTTACGAAATCAATGCGCGGTATTGATTTCTTATCCGTACCGCAATTCGTACTTTTACACTACCGGTTCTATGTATCCCGTAAACAATTATAGTTAAATGATTTATCCTACGTATTAATGTTGAAATAGTAATCAAACTATATCTCACGTAACACTACTTCAAGACTTAACGGCTAAGGTTACCGGCTATCGGCAGCTTGCCGTCCGGCAAGTATGAGGTTCAAATCTTGTGGCCGCCGCATATATTTTTATTTAATAAACCCCAAATATATATTTCTTGTAAACCTCAGGATAGCCTAGGTAGCCATGGCTCTAGCTTCCTCTCCAATTTCTCAGTGACTGCGACAAGTTTGAGATTTGGAGAGAGAAGTTAGAGGTAGACTGCCTCGGCTTCTTTCTTATTTTTGACCTAGAAAATACTTTTAAAAACCATTAATTTCTACAAATCTCACGGCGCAATAAATTTCATAGGATGCAATCAAGTTATATGATCATTTTGTAAACAATGAGACTAGAGAAAAGGATGTTATCGGCAAAGCGCGAGCCAATTTCGCAAGTTTCATGGGGGAATCTTCTCTTAACCAAGAGGAATAAAGGGAACTTCAAGCTTTACGGAAGCTTAAGGGGAAATAAAAAGCAGAGATGAGATCCGAACTTGCAATGGGTGCAAATGAAAAATTTTACCTGTACAACAACCTGAACTACATTCTAACCGGTCACGGGTGGAAAAGATGCCCTAGGAAGCTCAACCTGGAACTCTTTATTAAGCAAAAAGAGTTTGAGAAAAAACGTGCTGAAAGAACCCAGAAGCAACAAGAACGCAGGCAGGGAGGAGGGGGAGGGGACCGCACGAAACTTATAAACCTACTCCCCGCTTCGAAACTGCTAAAATGTCTCAATCCCAGTTAAGACAAATCAGACTTCCTAAATTTGATGATGCTCAGATCTCTAATGAGTTAAGAGGGATTACACCACTGAGGGGTCAAAATGTGACGCTTGTGGGTTCATAGTCCTTAAGGAAGGGCAGTGTTTCCAGAAGAATGGGGTCCCAAAAGAAATGAAGCAATATGCTTGTTCACAAGCGAGGGGGAAAAAACCGTTAATCCGCTGCCATTACAAATTTTGTATCCTTGGGGACGTCGATCTCCAGATGAACCAGGACCAGGTAACATGATGGCGGAAAACATTATTCAGCCGCAAAGAATTCAATTCGCTGCCATGGCAGCAAAATTGGCCGCTTTCCGCTCGGGATCGAAGGCCCACACACCTCCACCTCTAACGCACGCTCACAAATTGCATAAACAAAAATAAGAACGGCTACGAAAGCTAGCGGAGTTGGAACACAAACCACGGTGGGTACAAATGATGATGACCTCATGGGTTGGGATATGGAGCCTCCAAAGGCTCATCATGCTCGGACATATCTGTCCGGAGCCTAGAACGTCAAAGTCGGGGACAATCGCAGGCAACTCCGCTCTACTACGTCTTCATAAAGAAAGGACAAAATAATCGATGGAACCAAAAGACCACAGTCGCAAAGCCGCCAGTCCTTTATCCTTCACACCACGAGCTGTCCTCTTGAATAGTGACTAGAGGCTGGGCCTAAAACCGACCCACCCACCTCCTCCGGCTCCAAAGAAACTTCCTCCCGGTTTTGTGGGTTACAAGAAACCACAGCCAGAAAAAGATGCTTCAACCACTCAAACAGATCAGGAATGGTTCGACCGATACTTGGTTGAAAGACCAGCAGCAAAGGATGCTTCAACCACTCAAACATATCAGGAATGGTTCGACCGATACTTGGTTGAAAGACCAGCAGCAGATCCACCAATTACACCTCCAACAGAGAACTCTGACGGAGAAGATGAAAAAGCAAGGGGGGGAAACTGTAGAAACTAATGGTTTTATTAGTATTTTCTAGGTCTGAAAAGAAATATAGAAGTCGAGGCAGTCTATCTCTAACTTCTCTCTCCAACTCTCAAACTTGTCGCAGTCACTGAGAAAGTGGAGAGCCCTTCGCCTTGACCCACGTCAAAACGCTAAATTCCTCCCACAGTTTGCCCAAAGAAATCCTCATTCAGGCACTAGAAAAAGAGATTCACACCAGGAGGGAAAGAGTCACGTTTGCAAAACCACCCAAGACTGTCTTCATGTCGGCAGAACCGAAATTTTTAATGGCAGATAGAGATTATAAGGCCCTGTCGGTGGCTCTTATTCTTAACAAGATAGGCAATTTTAAACTTAATGGATACGGCGGGTATCAAGATGCAGTGGTGGATACCAGAGCCCTTCCTAACCTCATAACCACCTCAGCATTACAGAAAATGCCCGAGGAAATCACGCTAAAAATCAGTCCCAGTGAAATATGTCATAGTACGGTCAGCACTAGGAGCCAACCAGTATATGACATCATTAAAGCAATGGAAATTGAATTCGCAGATGACAGAGGACAATACGTACAAATATAGCTCCCGTTCCTTGCGGTGGAAGGTAAGCAATTTGAAATTTTGTTGGGTATGGCTACGTGGACAAGGTTGAACAGGAGTAGAGCATCTAGAAAGAACAAGTTACAGTTTCAGACCCGGAGGATCCCGAGTGCACAAAAGTGGTGGTCTCCTTGGATTTATGGAATTGGGGGAAAACAACTATTCTTGTGACTGGATGCTATCCTGTGTACTCTGCATCCACCCCTTCCGAGTTGTTCAAATATTCCACCGATATCGCGAATTCTATCTAGCAATTCCCCATTTCCAAGCGGTGGGAAAGGGAGTATCAAAAAAGATTGGTACAGAAGGCCATCCTTCCCTTCGGCGGAGAGTGTGAAATTCTATGGGCACCATTGCCACACAGAATTCGCAGGTCCAAAGGAAGCTAATCTAGATAGTGCCGACTCCAAGTTAATATAAACCCAAATGATTGACCCCTTGACAATCAGAACCCTATTACAGCTTCACCCCTGTGAAGTAAGACTCTCTGTGTGCTCAGTTTCACTACAGAATGCAAAGTTAGAATATGAGTATAGGATAACATTCCCCACTTTGACTTTCCCTTAGAAATGCAGCCACCCAGGCAGGCAAAAACTCTAACCGACTACACCCCTGTGTAGCGTGGACTCCCCTGAGTCCGCAGCAACAAGAATCACTGAATTTGGTCAACTGAATTGATAGTTATGGCTTGCCAAAGTTTGCCATTTATACAAGGTGCTCTCTGGGAGAGTCAGCTACCTACCCGAAATATTCTAAGTCCTAAACCCCTCTCTAAACCCTCTAGTACTGAGGTACGGACCAATCACATTACTGTATAGTACATAAAGGTACAAATGCCGGTGTACCTTTTGTACGGACATCGTACGACATGGCTAATAAGTCAACAAATGTCTTATCCGGATTCGCTCTTGTATTCTCCGGAATTCCTACCTCCAAATCTTATCTCTCCACGTGGCGCCAGGTCATGCCGCGTCATAAAAATGGTACCGTACAAGAAAGTACAAGTGCCGGAGTACTTTCTGTACGTACATTGTACGATGTCGCCAGAGTGCGACATTTGTCACTCCCGGATTTATTTTCTGCCGTTCCGGAAATTCCGTAATTCCGTACGATGTTGCCACGTGTCATCCAGAGTGGCGGCGTTTACAAACTGCCAATTTTACTTTCCGTGATGTCGGCGCTAACCACGGCCGTCCGATTGACATCGTAATTAAAACGGACCGTCGAAATAAATGTCCGTACTATTTATTTCGTCCGGTACTAAAAGTACAACTGTTTGTATGCCCTATATACCGTAACCCAGTTAAATGGAAAATCCTACCTTTAACTATTTAGATATTTATCAAACCCTATACGTACCAGTACTAGTCCTAGACTAAATGGAAAATGCTAACGACTGCGGGATGTTTGACGGCCGATAGGTACCGGGATCAATTCCTGGATCCGTCAAACATCTTTTTAGTAAACATATTTATCTACTCCTGTCTCTCTGAAGAGCTTAGGCAGCCATGGCTCTAGCTCCCTCTCCAGCCTTCAGTGACTACGACAAGTGTGGGGGCTTGGAGAATGGAGTGAGAGGCAGACTGCCTCTACCCTTTTCTATCTAATAAAGACCTAGAAAATACCCAAATATTAACACTCCCCTTATTTTCTAGTCTACTTCCTTTCAACTATTACAAACAAAATAAACAAAACACTCCCTCCCCTTTTTCCTTTTTCTTTTCTTTTTCCTTTTATATAACTTATGAAATATGCTTTCGTATTTAAAACAATGCATTAGATGAAATGAAATAATAATTGCATCACACATTTCATTTAGCATCCCACTTATCAAAAATCCGAGCGAAGATATTATCCACCTCATCTCTTTTCCATCCACACAAAATCTGATTTCCCTCTTGCAATTCAAACAGCCAGCCCCATCTCCAATCTGCAACACACATCCTGAGGCTAACCCTTTTACAGGCACACCTTCATAAATATCATCACTCCCTTTAGTGATTTCAAACCCATTACCCCTAAAACATGAACTTTCCTCACTCTCTTCCATGGAGATCTTTCCACTCTCACTTTCTAAATTTATTCCCAATAAATATTTCACCTCCCCTAAACCTTTCATTAAATATTCCTCTTCTCCCTTATCCTTTAAAACCCCTTCTTGTTTCACTTCTCCCCTTTCCTCGGAATCCGTTGAAGTCTCCCTTTCCGACCAGTTTTCTAATTCCAAAATACCTATAGAATTATCCTCATTAATTTTATTTTTACCGTTTTCACTTATGGATCCTAGTTCTGAGTTTCTCATTTCTAAGTCATACACTTTACACTCCTCGACATCCTCAAGTACCTCCTCTCTCTTTACTTCCCTTATACCTCCAAAAGCACACTGTTGCCTTCGTGGAATTTCTGTGTACTTTTCTCTCTTCTCCATTCTACCGATGTGAAGAAGCTCCAAGATTTTTTCATCCTCTTTCTCCTCTTCCCCTTCTTCCTCCTCATTCACACTCCAACTTCTAAGTTCTTCCAAACGAGGACACTCCTCCATATAGTGACCCGGTTTCCTACAAGCGAAGCAAACCCCTTGTTTCAAAGCTCCCCTTTCTTTTCTTCTCCCTCTCTTTCCACCAAAGTTCCGATAAGGTTTACCTTTGTCTTTCTTCCTCTCATCACGCTTCCGCTCGTCACCGCCGTTCCTCACATCACGCTTCCGCCAGTCACCACCAGCTGTAAATGCAGTCACCCTCTCACTTCCCCTACGAAGCTCCAAGGTGCTTTCCCTCACAAGAATTATCCCCATGGTAATGCTCCAAGTCCATGAGGAGACATCCATTCCCTGCATACGGTAAATGATGTCTTCGTACTCATATGGGAGCTTCATGATTAGTGTATTAATCTTTCTCTCCTCAGATTCTACATATCCCGCACTAGCAAGCTCAACATATAACACAGCAATATCATTGCAAAACTCTGTCATGCTACCGCCTTTATAAACATAGGCCTCTATCTCTTGTCTTACTAACTGCTCCCTCTGTATAGTCTCACTCTTATAAATCTGAATTAGTGTGTCCCAAATTTCCGACGACTTGGTTAGATTTAAAAGAGTGATAGCTATAGACTTAGACACATATCTAAGTATGAGATGTTTTGCTATAGTGTTTTTATATTCCCAAATTTTTCTATCATTTTCTTCGGTTTTTGGTTCAGTTATAACCCCCACAAGTGGAACCGTAGTCGAGAGCCTAGCTCCCCTCACCATAGGTGTCCCTTTATCCTTCTCCCCTATTTCCCCTTCCACGGTAATGATTTTCCCTTCACCTTCCGTTGCATCTGAAATCCGGTTGGTTTTCTGGGCAGCCCCAGATGATTCTCCATAGTGAGCTCCACCAAAGCCAGGTGGCGGACACCTCACTTGTCCCGAAACAATTCCCCACAAGTGCTTCTCGAAAAGCAATCCCTCCATCGTGAACTCCCAATAAGTGAAGTCTGTTCCATCAAACATAGGCACCCTAGATGGTGGGCCCATAACCTGAAATTCTATGGGCTCCATTGCCACACAGAATTCGCAGGTCCAAAGGAAGCTAATCTACATAGTGCCGACTCCAAGTTAATATAAACCCAAATGATTGACCCCTTGACAATCAGAACCCCATTACAGCTTCACCCCTGTGAAGTAAGACTCTCTGTGTGCTCAGTTTCACTACAGAATGCAAAGTTAGAATATGAGTATAGGATAACATTCCCCACTTTGACTTTCCCTTAGAAATGCAGCCACCTAGGCAGGCAAAAACTCTGACCGACTACACCCCTGTGTAGCCTGGACTCCCCTGAGTCCGCAGCAACAAGAATCACTGAATTTGGTCAACTGAATTGATAGTTATGGCTTGCCAAAGTTTGCCATTTATACAAGGTGCTCTCTGGGAGAGTCAGCTACCTACCCGAAATATTCTATGTCCTAAACCCCTCTCTAAACCCTCTAGTACTGAGGTACGGACCAATCACATTACTGTATAGTACATAAAGGTACAAATGCCGGTGTACCTTTTGTACGGACATCGTACGACATGGCTAATAAGTCAACAAATGTCTTATCCGGATTCGCTCTTGTATTCTCCGGAATTCCTACCTCCAAATCTTATCCCTCCACGTGGCGCCAGGTCATGCCGCGTCATAAAAATGGTACTGTACAAGAAAGTACAAGTGCCGGAGTACTTTCTGTATGTACATTGTACGATGTCGCCAGAGTGCGACATTTGTCACTCCCTGATTTGTTTTCTGCCGTTCCGGAAATTCCGTAATCCCGTACGATGTTGCCACGTGTCATCCAGAGTGGCGGCGTTTACAAACTGCCAATTTTACTTTCCGTGATGTCGGCGCTAACCACGGCCGTCCGATTGACATCGTAATTAAAACGGACCGTCGAAATAAATGTCCGTACTATTTATTTCGTCCGGTACTAAAAGTACAACTGTTTCTATGCCCTATATACCGTAACCCAGTTAAATGGAAAATCCTACCTTTAACTATTTAGATATTTATCAAACCCTATACGTACCAGTACTAGTCCTAGACTAAATGGAAAATGCTAACGACTGCGGGATGTTTGACGGCCGGTAGGTACCGGGATCAATTCCTGGATCCGTCAAACATCTTTTTAGTAAACATATTTATCTACTCCTGTCTCTCTGAAGAGCTTAGGCAGCCATGGCTCTAGCTCCCTCTCCAGCCTTCAGTGACTACGACAAGTGTGGGGGCTTGGAGAAGGGAGTGAGAGGCAGATTGCCTCTACCCTTTTCTATCTAATAAAGACCTAGAAAATACCCAAATATTAACAGAGTGGACACAAGCTTTGCAACCATATCATCCGGGACAGCAAGGTTCATCCAGCCTGAACTCCCAACGGTTCCTAACATAGGGAAGGACTTTAACTGACCAGTGGTGACACTGGAAATTCCGCCCTCAGGACTGCGGATTCTCTCGCTATTCTGTAGCATTAGTTCCGACCTAGATGTCGTCCTAATAGCTGGATATCAAGTAGGTAACTTACTCGCTAGTCAAGATTTACACGGAAGCCGGAAGCGCCGTGCAGTTAGTGAGTATCGACTGGCACCAGCTTTACCAACTTTACCCACAGCAACTCCCGATGTGTGCCATGTCTAACTCTCACCGTACGCTTCCCTAGAATTTAGACAACATCACGGATGTCACATTTGGAGAAGCTTGGAACGGTAAGACCAGGGTGATTCGCTGGATGGCCTTGCCAAGTGTATTTGTTTGCGGGACAGGGCAAGGGACACGAAGATGTTCGTAGTCACAACATTTTTTTCAAATGACTCGACGATTAAAGCCGAATTTAATCGGACGGCCGGGATTAGCGCCGAGATCGCGGAGGAAGATTTCGGCGGTTTGTGGCCATCGCCACATCGGATGACGCGTGGCGAAATTCCGTTGGATTGTGGAAACTCCGGAGATTATGACACCGAATCCGGATTTGACATGTGTCGACATTTTGGCCATGTCGTACAATATCCGTACATAAAGTACACCGGCAGCTGTACTTTTGCGTACGGAACTCAATTCTGATTGGTTCCGTACATCAGTAGATAGAGTCTGTGAGAGAGATAGGACTTAGAAAAATTAGAAGATAGGACCCTCTCTCCCAGAGAGCTTCTGTACAAAAGGTCAACTTTGACCCTCCATAACTTACTGCTCAGGGGAGCAAATTCAGAGATTCTTTTTGCTATCGACTCAGGGGAGTCTTGTCTTCACAGGGGTGAAGTTGGTCAGAGTTTTTGTCTGCCAGGGTGGCAGTTATTTTGCTTAAACACAAAGGGGTCAGGATTATCCTAGAGGCTTCTTGGAAGCTGTCCACTCTGAGGACTTATGGAGGTCTCAGAGTTTCAGAAACCGGAGAAATCGAAAGACGAGGACTCACCCATTTCATCGCCCAAACCTCACCCTCCCTCAAAATCGACAATTATGTTAGTACAACACCTGATGCCCTTCGCCTTGACCCACGTCAAAACGCTAAATTCCTCCCACAGTTTGCCCAAAGAAATCCTCATTCATGCACTAGAAAAAGAGATTCACACCAGGAGGGAAAGAGTCACGTTTGCAAAACCACCCAAGACTGTCTTCATGTCGGCAGAACCGAAATTTTTTATGGCAGATAGAGATTATAAGGCCCTGTCGGTGGCTCTTATTCTTAACATGATAGGCAATTTTAAACTTAATGGATACGGCGGGTATCAAGATGCAGTGGTGGATACCAGAGCCCTTCCTAACCTCATAACCACCTCAGCATTACAGAAAATGCCCGAGGAAATCACGCTAAAAATCAATCCCACTGAAATATGTCAAAGTACGGTCAGCACTAGGAGCCAACCAGTATATGACATCATTAAAGCAATGGAAATCGAATTCGCAGATGACAGAGGACAATACGTACAAATATAGCTCCCGTTCCTTGCGGTGGAAGGTAAACAATTTGAAATTTTGTTGGGTATGGCTACGTGGACAAGGTTGAACAGGAGTAGAGCATCTAGAAAGAACAAGTTACAGTTTCAGACCCGGAGGATCCCGAGTGCACAAAAGTGGTGGTCTCCTTGGATTTATGGAATTGGGGTAAAACAACTATTCTTGTGACTGGATGCTATCCTGTGTACTCTGCATCCACCCCTTCCGAGTTGTTCAAATATTCCACCGATATCGCGAATTCTATCTAGCAATTCCCCATTTCCAAGCGGTGGGAAAGGGAGTATAAAAAAAGATTGGTACAGAAGGCCATCCTTCCCTTCGGCGGAGAGTGGACACAAGCTTTGCAACCATATCATCCGGGACAGCAAGGTTCATCCAGCCTGAACTCCCAACGGTTCCTAACATAGGGAAGGACTTTAACTGACCAGTGGTGACACTGGAAATTCCGCCCTCAGGACTGCGGATTCTCTCGCTATTCTGTGGCATTAGTTCCGACCTAGATGTCGTCCTAATAGCTGGATATCAAGTAGTAACGTACTCGCTAGTCAAGATTTACACGGAAGCCGGAAGCCCGTGCAGTTAGTGAGTATCGACTGCACCAGCTTTACCAACTTTACCCACAGCAACTCCCGATGTGTGCCATGTCTAACTCTCACCGTACGCTTCCCTAAAATTTAGACAACATCACGGATTCACATTTGGAGAAGCTTGGAACGGTAGACCAGGTGATCGCTGGATGGCCTTGCCAAGTGTATTTGTTTGCGGGACAGGGCAAGGGACACGAAGATGTTCGTAGCACAACATTTTTTCAAATGACTCGACTGATAACAGGGTTACAGGGACGCCAGGACACACCAATGGGGTACATCTTGGAAAATGTTCACCCCACATATGATAAATGGAAACAGGTAGTCAACAGCTAGAACAAAGTGACCAAGGTTCCGGGGACTCCCATAGTGTTTGATGTAGCTCATGTCGGATCAAGAGCCCACCGAGTTCAGGCTTATTTGACCATTTGGCTCCACTTCCAGTACTCGAACAACTGTTGAAAATGAAGGTTCCGGATCCCAACATCACAGTTCAACAGATTCTCGAAAAAGGGCGAATGGCCACCCTTGTGACCACAGTTGACGAAACACCCTTTTTCGGTTGCAATAAACTTAGGTATCTAGGAAGGGCCCAACCGACCATGGTATCTTTCCCTAACAGCCATGTATACTAGGAAGGCGCACTAGGAAAGATCTTTGACAGTACGAACCCTACTTCGACGGCACCAAGTATTGAGGAACAAGAACAAGGAATGGGATTTCAACCGGCAACCACTACAAGACCAAGAGTCTCGGCCTCAAAAAGGTGTAGTTTAATTGGGCAAAGTATGGATTTGAATGCAATTTCATGGGTGCTGCAACATTCTCTGGCATTCTCTAGCCAACTGTCTTCAAATTCACCAGCAACATACCTTCAAGCTCCCAGTTATTGGCCATGCAAGCAACTCTATAGCTTGAGGGGGGGAGAGAGGCAAGAAGGGAAAAATTTAGCAAATTACATTCAGAGAGAATACTGAACCCACGAGTTTCCTCAGTGGGGGGGAGCGAAGGCTCAAATCAGGGCAGCTCTGGTGAAGTTGTCACTTGTAGCATTTTAGTAGCTGAGCAAGGGACACATCCACAGGTAGAACTACAATTCGACATCTCCCTTTGGGGTTGGCCATCGGAAGCATTGACGGTAGTGGAACCTAGGAAGATGGACTGGACTTTAAGGGGAAGTGGCAACTTTTGCTGCAGACGTAGAGCGGCAGGCTCCCATTGGAGCCGGCCGCAAGGATATTTGGAATGACCCCGATTCCTTTAGGTCTATCAGAGAGGTTCCCCTCTTTCCCACCTGGTCGGAATTCACTTCTCACAGGTTCATACCCGGATGGCGGCGTATAAATGGGACCAAGGCATTCTTCTCAGAAAATGGGCCGATGGTATGAGGAAAGTAGTTCCTCCTCTAGCTGATCATGAAACCCTCATTGTTCGTCTTTTTGAAACTAATAGATTTCTAGAGTATTTTCTAGGTTTAAAATGTTAGTATAAAAGAAAAAGAAAAAGGAGAGACATCCTGCCTACACCTCCTCTTTGTAGCCCCCATACTTCTTGTAGTCACTAAAGGATAGAGAGAGTGGTTGATCCATGGCTGCCTTAGTTCAACAGGCTGATATTTTTTAAGGCTTCTAAAATTATACCTGACGATCCCAGCACCTGCGCTTCGTCAAGCTCGCCGATAGTGGTCACCTTTATCCTACTAGACTAGGACCAATGCTAAATGCTATAGTATATGATAGATATATATATATTTAGGAAGGAGCAAATCCATTTAACTAAAACTGTTTACGGCGTACATGGATACAATTTTATGAATATACCAATACAGAACGAATACCAAGCATTTTGTTTCGACAACGAAACAAATATCGCGCAAGTATTTATTACGGCCAAAATTGCGTCTCGCTGCAAATCCAACGGCGCACATCATCGCCGAAATCCCGGAGTAGTCACTTTGGCGTTTAGTGACGTGGCATGACCTGAAGCCACGTGGAGAGATGACATTCGGTCATAGGAATTCTGAGGAATGTACGGACGAGTGAAAAGGAGACACTTATTTGCTTAATAGTCCTGTCGTACATAGGCCGTACAAAAGGTACACCGGTAGTAGTATTTATTGGTACGGTACACTAATCTGATTGGTCCGTACTTCAGTAGATAGAAGTTATTAGAGGGAATCAGGACTTAGAAAATTTTGGTAGGCAGTCACTTCTCCCTTTGAGAGTTTATACAAATTAGCATTTTTACTACTTCATAACTTTTCGCCTGGTTGGGCGTTGTCAGGGATTTTTTTTCCAATGGACTCAAGGGAGTCCAAGCTCCACATGGGTGCATTCAGATTGTCAGTTTGATTGCCTGGCTAGCAGTGGCTGTGGGTTAAAGTGGGCTAGTTAACAACTATCTAGAGGCTTCCTGTATTCTGTAGTCCAATAGAGGACACATAATTGCAGGTTATGGGCCCACCCTCTAGGGTACCCACCTTCAATGGATTTGGGTTCATCTATTGGGAAGCCATGATGATGGGAGCTTTGTGTGAAAAACGATACTGGGGTATAGTCAGTGGACAAGTGAAATGTCCACCTTTGGGAACTCTGCAAGGATTTGGAGGAGTAAGGTTTTCTGCAGCAGCGACTGCTTCCGCGGAGGAGGCAGATGATGGGGACAGCAGTTTGTCCGAAAAGGGGAAAGGGAAAGAGACACCCCTCACCCTTATTGCCATGGCACTAGGAGCAGCGGCCATAAAGATAGTGGAGAACGATGTTCAAATGTGGGAAGACATAAACATGGGTGCCAAGAACTTCATTCTAAGGCATCTCACCCAAGCCTTGGCCACCTCTCACCTTAATATTTACAAAGCCGAGGAGTTGTGGGAAAGTTTGGTCGAGATTTATAGAGCTGGTACCACTCAGGAGCTCTAGTTGGCTGAGCAAAAGCCTGTGAGTTACACGTACAAAGGAGGAAAGATGTTAGATTATTGCAATGATCTTTCTTGTTTGTATATGGAGATGGAAAGTGCTGGTTGGACAGGCATAATGAAAATGAAAGTAAACACTCTCATTATGAAGTTACTAGACGAGTATGAAAATTTAGTGTACCGATACAAGAAATGACTGATAGTTCATGGAAGTGGAATACAGTGGTCAGGATGATACTTGTGCAGGAAAATACCATGGAGATCAGGGGAGGTGGAAAGAGCGTTGAAGCTCTAGCCGCCGGAGGGGACAGGTGGTGGCCGGAACCGAAAAAACCATACAAAGGAGAAAGAGTCCAACCTCGAGGATCGAGGCCCCCAAAGGGCCTATGTCATTTTTGCAAAAATACAGGGCACTTTATTGCGGATTGTGCAAAGCAGGTTGAGCTGAGGCTCAAAGAGAACCAAGGAGGGGGTTCCTCTGGAGGGAAAAAAAATGCACTTTTGGTCAAAAAGGTGACAAGAGACACCATGGACGAGTCCTCTAAGGAGGATAGGGAGCTTCTTCTTGATGAGAGTTAGGAGGAGAAGGAGATCCCTCGTAGACAAAACTGTGCCCTTGGAGCAATTCGGGAAGCACCACAGGAAGGATGGATCATCCACTCAGGTGCATCCATGAATATGTGTCGTGACAAGGACCTCTTCACTTAGCTAAGGAAAATCCCTACTGTAGAAATAGAGTATAAAGATGGGAGAGTTTTTACTACATATCTAGTGGGATTAGTTGACCTGAAAGTTTTAGTGGGTGATAAGACTTCTATTCTCACTTTCTCAGATGTGCTTTATATTCCTTAGGTGAGTACAAAACTTGTTTCTACATCTGTGTTAGATGACAAAGAGTTTGATACTTTCACTAGAAAGGGAATTTTTACAACCAAGTATGGGGATGAAGTTTACTTCACTTCAGATAAGGGTAGCCAAGGAATATTTAGGCTTAACCTGAGTAATGAAAAGAATAATGCTTACTATGTTAATGTCCCAAAATTGATGATTTGGCATAAGCGGTTGGGGCATGTGCATTTTGATAGGTTGAGGGAGATGAAGAAGCTGGGTGTGGTAGAAGATATTCAGTTTAGTGATAATGAATTGGTGGATGATTGTAGTGGTTGTGCCCAAGGAAAAACTCATAGACTTCCTTTTCCTAAAGCGGCCACATATAGGGGTGAAAAAGTACTAGATTTGATCCACACAGATATCTGGGGACCAGCAAGGGTACCCTTAGTTGGAGGGAAAAGATATATGTTGACAATCACTGATGATTGGTCTCGATACTCCAGAGTTTATTTTCTAAAAACAAAGTCAGAAACACCAACTTACTTCAAAGAATACAAAGCCTGGAGTGAGAAGTTGCATGGAACCCCATTAAGAGAATAAGAAGTGATAATGGGGGAGAGTATACCTCTAACCAATATGAGGAATACTTAAGATATGAGGGAGTTCAACACAAGAATACTGTACCACATAATACGGAACAAAATGGTGTAGCAAAAAGGCTGAACCGAACACAAAGAGATAGTGTATGCAGTATGTTGGCTGACAAGAAAATAGGAAAGAGATTTTGGGCAGAAGGCATGAACTGTGCTAATTACATTAAAAATAGAGTCCTCATATCAGCAGTCAAAGGTATGACACCTTATGAGAGATGGGTTGGAAAAAAAACCAGATATCTCTCACCTTAAAGTTTTTGGTAGTCAAGTTTACAGTCTAGATACAGATAAGAAAAACTGGAAACTTGATGCTAAGGGAAAACTTGGATATTTTGTGGGATATGATGAGGATGTTAAAGGATATAGAGTTTATGACTTAGCAAAGCAAGATATCATTCTGGTAAAACACCTAGTTGTCATGGTTGAAGGAAAGTCAATTGACCCCTTTAAATATACTAAGAAGATAAAAATCAGGTTTGAGTCCGAGAGTGAGGAGAACTTTGTTTTTCCCGAAAAGGACATGAGTGATACCGTGATTGCAGATTCAGGGGAGATCTAAGATAAAGGAGAGATACCAGATACCCTACATATTCCCATGGATTTCGAGGAGACAAAAGAGGAGGAATCGGAACCATCTTCCATGAATAGGGGAGCTAATGAGACACTAAGGAGAAACCCAAGACTTCCCTCTATTCCAGCTTCAGAATTTGAAGGGGGGAGAAGGAGCAGCAAAAGGCTACAAGAGAAACAGGCAGCTCATAAGGTAACTAAGCTATTACATCCTGATGAGCCTCAGTCATACTTGGAGGCATTGAACAATCCACAAAAAGATAGATGGATCAGGGCCATAAATGATGAAATGGCTTCCATCATGGAAGCAAATACCTGGGAACTAACGGATTGCCCTCCAGACAGAAACCCTATTGGGTATAAATGGGTCTTTAAACTAAAACTAAACCTTGACAATACCATCGAAAATATAAGGCTTGTTTGGTGGCAAAGGGTTTCACCCAAAAGGAGGGGATTGACTATTAGGAGACATTCGCCCCAGTTGTTTGTTTCCCATCAGTCAAGATTCTCCTCAGTCTAGCAGCAGCAAAAGACATGGAAATTCACCAGATGGACATTAAGACCGCCTTCCTCAATGGTGAGTTAGAGGAAGAAATCTTCATGAGGCAACCAGAGGGATTTGTGGATAATGGAGAAGAGAGTAAAGTCTGCAGGCTCATAAAGTCCTTATATGGACTTAAGCACGCTCCACGACAGTGGAATAAGAAACTAGATTAGTTTCTTACTAGTCTAGGATATCTCAAGATCAGCTCTGACCATTCTATCTTTATGTATGAGGATGAGAATGGTGTAGTCTTTATTGTAATTTATGTGGATGACTGCTGGTGTTAAGTAAGTCTTTGGAAAAGATCAATAAGTTGAAGAAAGATCTTAGAAGCAGATTTGACATGAAAGATTTAGGGGAGGCAAGATATATTTTGGGAATTCAAATGGAAAGAGATAGGGGTAAAAAGATCATAAGACTCACTCAGAAAGAAGAATAGGGAATATGCTTGAGAAATTTCAAATGGTGAAAGCTAACAATTGTACCACTCCCATGGACTTCAAAAAAGTAAGTGATGGGAGGGTAGAAGGAGGAGTGATAATCTTAGATGATCAGATGAGTATAGAGGAGAAAGAGTTTATGAAGTCTATTCCTTACAAAAAGGTCGTAGGAAGTTTGATCTACATTATGAACTGTACAAGGCCAGACAGAGCGGCAGCAGTAGGAGTCCTCAGTAGGAGTCTCAACGATTCTAGAAAGAGAGATTGGGAGGCAGCCAAGAGAGTCATGAGATATCTGGTTGGAACCAGAGAATTATGGTTGCATTTGGGAGGGGAGCACACTAATATCAGCACTTGGAGTGATGCCAGTTATGGGGATGCACCTTTGAGAAGATGCACTTCTAGATATGTTTTGTATGTGGGAGAAGGTGCTTGCTGTTGGAGCAGTAAGCAAGAAAAGGTGGTCGCTCTGTCTACTATGGAGGCTGAGTATATACCGTCTTGTTCTGCTGTAAAAGAACTAATGTGGGTAAAATCATTATTGCAAGAACTGGGATATATGAAGGAGGGAGTGCATGAAATATTTTGTGATAATCAAGCTGCAATCGCAATTGCAGCCAATCCAAAACACCATTTCAAAGCAAAACATATGGACATAACATTAAGCTTCGTAAGAGAAAAAGTTGAAAATAAAATTTTAAATCTTGTGTATACACCTGATGAAGAAATGGTGGCTGACATGATGACCAAACCTGTGCCCTCTCCTAAATTAAAATATTGTCAAGAAAAATGCGGGTTGAAAGAAAAATTAAAATTAGACTAGAAAATAAAGAGAGTGTTAAAATTAATAGATTTCTAGAGTATTTTCTAGGTTTAAAATGTTAGTATAAAAGAAAAAGAAAAAGGACAGACATCCTGCCTACACCTCCTCTCTCTAGCCCCCATACTTCTTGTAGTCACTAAAGGATAGAGAGAGTGGTTGATCCATGGCAGCCTTAGTTCAACAGGCAAATATTTTTTAAGGCTTTTAAAAATATATCTGACGATCCTGGTACTTGCGTTTCGTCAAGCTGGCCGATAGTGGTCATTTTTATCATACTAGACTAGGACCAATGCTAAATGCTATAGTATGTGATAGATATATATATATTTAGGAAGGAGCAAATCCATTTAACTAAAAATGTGTACGACGTACATGGATACAGTTTTATGAATGTACCAATACAAAACGGATACCACGCATTTTGTTTCGAAAACGAAACAAATATCGCGCAAGTATTTATTACGGCCAAAATTGCGTCTCGCTGCAAATCCAACGGCGCACATCATCGCCGAAATCTCAGAGTAGTCACTTTGGCGTTTAGTGACGTGGCATGACCTGAAGCCACGTGGAGAGATGACATTCAGTCATAGGAATTTTGAGGAATGTACGGACGAGTGAAAAGGAGACAGGCATTCGCTTAATAGTCCTGTCGTACATAGGCCGTACAAAAAGTACACCAGCAGTAGTACTTTTTGGTACGGTACACTAATCTGATTGGTCCGTACTTCAGTAGATAGAAGTTATTAGAGGGAATCAAGACTTAGAAATTTTAGGTAGGTAGTCACCTCTCCCTTTGAGAGTTTGTACAAATTGACAGTATTACTGCTTAATAACTTATCGCCTAGTTGGGCGTTTTCGGAGATTTTTTTTCCTACAGACTCAGTGGAGTCCTGGCTGCACATGGGTGCATTCAGATTGTCAGCTTAATTTCGTGGCCAGCAGTGGCTGTGGGTTAAAGTGGGCTACTTAAGAACTATCTAGAGGCTACCTGTATTTTGTAGTCCAATGGAGAACACAGAATTGCACATCTTCACTATTAATGCAGGCACTTCGCACAGAAGCGGACAACCTCAAAGGTCACATGGTCGTATTGGTGGCATGGGCTGCTGGCCTAGGTCAACCATGTGGTCAGACGTGTCCTTTCTGTGACCAGATGAAAGTTTCTTTTGACAAAAAAGGTGGAACTGAACTTAACTCCCTCCCCATCCAGGGGATGTTTTACAGACTGTCATTAGATCTAATACAACCACTTCCCACCAGCTAGAGGGGAAACCGTTTTGTATTGGTATTGATTGAGCACTTTTCCAAATGGATCGAACAAGTGGTTCTCCCTCGGAAGGAATCCAAAACAATCGCAAACGTATTCTTGAAGACGGTGCTGTCCCTGTTGAAAAGAGGTAATTAATAGTTCACTTCCCTATTTTACTTTTGCTTCAAAAAAAGAGAGTGAGGATCAAAGGCGCGCCATGGTTGCCGTAATATTTAGAAAGTGGCAGTTTTTGAATTAAAGGGTATTCTACTAAAATGATGCCTAAGCCTAGATTTGGACCTGCGACCTCTAGACTCTCTATAGCCTAACGCCTTAACCATTAAGGCGTTACGAAACGATACACGTGACGGATTTCATAAATATATAAATATTAACACAAAAGCTAGTTAACAGCAGACTAACCAAAAGGAGCAATTTCTGCATGTACGCGAATCTGAACCGTGTAAAATATGTTTTGATCGGACGGCCGACATTATAGCCGCCACGCAAAGTGAGCTTTTGGGCGGCATACGGAGATATCCTCACGCGGTGCCACGTGGCGCCACATTATTTGATACCGGAGAATATGAGAGGAGGAACCATGGCTTCCGATTTGACAAGTGTCACCTTGTAGACCTTATCGTACAATAATCGTACAATAAGTACATCGTCCATTGTACCTTCTTGTACTATATAGTGTTCCTATTGGACTAGGGTTTAGAAGAAGGTAGTCGTGAGTAGGCAGACCAAGACTTAGTAAAATTTAGGTACCTCTCTCTCTAAGAGAGCTTGTAACTATAAAGGTCATCTTTGACCAGCCATAACTTACTCCTCAGGTGAGCAAATTCATTGATTCTTTTTGCGTTTGACTCAGAGGAGTCTTGTTCATTGGAGTGAGAGTGGTCAGAATATTTAAGTGCCTGGGTGGCGCTTATTCAGCGGGAAAGTAGAAGGGGAAAATATTATCTAAGAGGCTTTACATAGGCTGCTCATTCTGTGGGTCAATGGAGACCACATAATTTCAGGTTATGGGCCCACCCTCTAGGGTGCCCATATTTGATGGATCAGACTTTCTTTATTGGGAAATCATGATGGAGGGAGAACTATTTGAGAAGCATCTATGGGGCATAGTGTCTTGACAAATTCGATGCCAACCTCCACCTGGGTTTGGAGGGACAAGTTTTTTTGGCACCTCCGCCTCTACAGTTGGTAAAACAGCTGCCACCATCATCGAGGATGAAGATGAGGAAGGAGAGGAGATTGTCATGGAAGGAGAAAAGGAAAGAGTTGCAACTCAAGTGACACTATTGCTGAAGGCGATACCGACAGCAGCACCACCAAAAACGGCGATAAGGGTTCAGACCGAAAGATCAGAGTATGAAAACTGGAACTACAAAGACAAGGTTGCTAAGCTATTAATTCTTAAAAGTGTAGCAATGGGCATTGCCATTCCCCTGATGCATGTCAAATCTTCATCTCAGATTTGGATATCACTAGTTAACAAATATAAGAGTGGATCATTGCAGCAACAACAGTTGGCCGAAAATAAGATTGCAGCTTATACTTATAAAGGAGGAAGTATGAATAGATATTGCAATGATTTAGGAACATTATTTGGAGAGTTAGAGAGTGCAAGTAACTCATGGTCCGAGAGACCAAGAGTGAACACATTAATGATGAAACTACCTGAAGAGTATGAGAATATCATTAACCAATTGCAAGACATAGGAGATAGCAATTGGAATTGGGATGACACTGTGGGAATGATATTAGTGAAAGAAAGCACCATAGAGCTTAGGAGAGGGAGTCCAAGTGTTCAAGCATTGTCTGCAGGAGCTGATTGGCGGAAGCGTGATGAGGAGAGAGGGAAAGATCCCTATCGAAACTTTGGTGGAAGAGGACAAGAAGGTGGCAGATTTGATAGACAGGGGAGAGGAACTTCTCGAGGAGGATTATGTCACTTCTTGCAAGAAACCGGGACACAATATGGCAGATTGTATCAAACTTGCATATCTTCTACTGAAAGATGGTCAAGGAACCTCAAGGGATGGAGGAAAGAAAAAGGCTTTTCTGACTCAAGTTCTTGATAAGGAAGTGGAAGAAAAATCTGAACCAGAATAGGAGCTTGAGGAGCTTCTTCTTAATCTGAAAAACACTGAAAAGCATGTTGACATTCCACGGAAACAAAAGTGTGCTTTCGGAGGTAAGAGGGATCCACCCGAGGATGGGTGGATCAAAGACTCAGGGGCTTCAATGCATATGTGCAAAGATAAGCGGTGATTCACTAAACTCAGAAAGATCCCAACAGTTGAGATAGAGTACAAAGATGGTAGAGTAGAAACCTCAAGTCTTGTTGGAACTGTTGACTTCAAGGTTCTAGTTGATGGAAAGGCCTCAATTGTAACACTCTCAAACGTTCTTTTCATTCCACAGCTTAGCAAGAACCTAGTCTCAACAGCTGTCCTAGATGAAAAGGAGTTTGAAACAGGAACTAGGAAAAGAATCTTCACAGCAAGCTTTGATAATGAGGTTTATTTCATAGCTGAGAAGGGCAGTCAAGGAATGTTCAGAATTGTTCTTAGCAATGAAAAGAGTGTTCTCTACTCGTATGCAAGTGAGATGATGCTTTGGCATAAAAGGTTGGGGCATGTGCATCTAGATATATTAAAGAAAATGAAGAAAAAGGGAATAGTGAAGGGTATTACTTTTGAGGATAATGAGACCTTTGATGATTGTAGTGGATGTGCCCAAGGGAAGATTCATAGACTTCCATTTCCAAAGGCAACCACATTTAGGAGAGAGAAAGTTTTAGATCTAGTTCACACTGATGTTTGGGGACCTGCTAGGTATGCTTCACATGGGGGGAAGAGATGGATGTTAACCATCACAGATGATTAACCTAGATACACGAAGGTATACTTTCTTAGACATAAGTCAGAGGTATTAAGATGTTTCAAATAGTATAAAGTATGGAGTGAAAAACTACATGAAACCTCAATAAAAGAGATAAGAAGTGATAATGGGAAAGAATACACCTCAAGGGAATTTGAAAAATATCTTAAAGAATAACGAATTCATCATGAGAAAATTGTTCCCTATAATCCAGAACAAAATGGAGTAGCACAAAGAGTGAATAGAACTTTAGGAGATATGTCCAGAAGTATGTTTAACTGATAAGACGATAGGGTTGCAGTTTTGGGCGGAGTCTATGAACTATGCTAATTTCATCAAAAATAGAGTCATAACTTCAGCAAATAAGGAGGAAACTCCGTATGAGAGGTGGAGAGGAAGAAAGCCTGATTTGTCTAGTTTGAGAGTGTTCGGAAGTCAAGTCTACAGTTTGGATTCCGATAAGACTAAATGGAAGTTAAAGGGGAGAGGGAAGCGAGGATATCTTGTAGGATATGATGAGAGCACAAAAGGATACCGAGTGTATGACTTGAAAAAGAGAGATATAATTTTAGTAAAACACATAGTGGTGATGAATGAAGAGAAGTCCATTGATCCATTCAAATATAATAAGGAAGTCAAAATCAGATTTGAAACGGATCAGTTTTCTGACTTTGATTTTGAAAATGAACAGAAGGAAGAGGGAGAAAAAGAAAAATTTGCAGATCTACCAAAGGAGAAGGAGGAAAGGACAACATCCGAGGCAACGCCACAATACGAAGTGGAAACCGATGAGGAACTTGATGAGACACCGGAATTGGAAGATAGGGGAGCTGAAAATCTCCCTCAACGAAACCCAAGGATGCCTTCCATACCGGCGTCCGATTTTGAAGGGGGAAGAAGAAGTAGTAAACGACTTCAAGAAAGACAAGTAAATAACCAACTCACAAAGATGTCTCACCCAGATGATCCTCAAACATACTTAGAGGCCATAAACACTCCAGAAAGTAGCCGGTGGATCACAACTATAAATGAAGAAATGGCCTCTATCATGGAAGCCAATACATGGGAGTTGGTAGATTGTCCACCGGACTGAAAACCGATTGGATGTAAGTGGGTTTTTAAACTTAAATTAAACTCGGAAAATACCATTGAGAGGTACAAAGCTAAGTTAGTTGCAAAAGATTATACTCAGAAAGAGGGGATAGACTACGAAGAAACCTTTGCACCTGTAGTCAGATTTCCTTCTGTTAGAATCCTTTTAAGTATAGCCGCAGCGGAGGATATGGAAATCCACTAGATGGATATTAAAACGGCCTTTTAGCACGGAGAGTTAGAAGAAGAAATTTACATGAGGCAACCGGAAGGATTCATGGAAAGTGGGGAAGAAAATAAAGTTTGCAAACTGATAAAATCACTCTATGGACTTAAGCAAGCCCCGCGACAGTGGAATATAAAGCTTGACGAATTTCTGACTGGTTTGGGGTATATCAGAATTAGTTCAGATCACTCTATATATTTATTTGAGGATGAGAATGGAGTGATATTTATTGCTATTTATGTGGATGATTTGTTGGTCTTAAGCAAGTCTTTAGATAAAATTAACAAACTAAAACGGGATCTTAGAAGCAGTTTTGATATGAAAGATCTTGGCGAAGCAAAGTACATTTTGGGAATTTAGATGGAGAGAGATAGAGGGAATAGAATTATAAGACTCACTCAAAAAAAAGCAATCGGTAATATGCTAGAAAAATTTCAGATGGAAAAAGCAAACGGATGTACTACTCCTATGGAATAGAAGAAAGTGTTTGAGGGAAGTGAAGAGAGAGGAATATTTATCATTAATGATGAGATGGATGAGATAGAAAGAAAATTTATGGAAAATATTCCTTATCGGCAGATTGTAGGCAGTTATATTTTTTTATAAATTGTACCCGTCCGGATATAGTTGCAGCTGTAGGTGTCCTTAGTAGAAATCTAAATGAACTAAGAAAGAGAGACTGGGAGGCTGCCAAAAGAGTGATGAGGTATCTGGTGGGGACAAGGGAATTATGGTTGCATTTGGGAGGGGAGCACATTGACATCACCACTTGGAGTGATGCCAGTTATGGAGATGTGCCTTTAAGGAGGTGTACGACTGGATATGTGTTGCAAATTAAATCCGGTGCATGTTGTTGGAGAAGCAAGCAACAAAAAGTAGTTTCTCAGTCCACAATGGAGGCTGAAAACATGGCTTCCTGTGCTGCCACCAAAGAATTAATGTGGGTTAAATCTCTTCTTGAAGAACTTGGGTTCATGAAGTCTGGAACTCAAAATGTTTTTTGTGATAATCAAGCTCCTATCTCTATTGCAGCTAATCCGAAACATCACTTCAAAGCCAAGCATATGGATATTAGACTAAGCTTTGTCAAAGAGAAGGTAGAAAATAAAATTATTAAACTGGTTCATAAAACTGATAGAGAAATGATTGCAGACATGATGACAAAACCAGTGCCTTCCCCTAAGTTGATTTATTGCAGAGAAAACTATGGATTAAAATTGAAAAGTGACTAGGAATTAAGGGGAGTGTTGAAAAGAGGTAATTAATAGTTCACTTCCCTATTTTACTTTTGCTTTAAAGAAAGAGAGTGAGGATTAAAGGCGCGCCATGGCTGCCGCAATATTTAGAAAGTGGCAGTTTTTGAAGTATAGGGTATTTTGCTAAAATGATGTCTAAGTCTAAATTTGAACCTGCGACCTCTAGATTCTCTACAGCCTAGAGCCTTAACCATCAAGGCGTTACGAAACGATACACGTGACAGGTTTCATAAATATATAAACATTAACACAACAGCTAATTAACAGCAGACTAACCAAAAGGAGCAATTTCTGCATGTACGCGAATCTGAACCATGTAAAATATGTTTTGATCGGACGGCCGACATTATAGCCGCCACGCGAAGTGAGCTTTTGGCGGCATACGTAGATATCGTCACGCGGTGCCACGTGGCGCCACATTATTTGATACCAGAGAAGATGAGAGGAGGAATCATGGCTTCTGATTTGACAGGTGTCACCTTGTAGACCTTCTCGTACAATAATCGTACAATAAGTACATCGTCCATTGTACCTTCTTGTACTATATAGTGTTCCTATTAGACTAGGGTTTAGTAGTAGGTAGTCGTGAGTAGGCAGACCAAAACTTAGTAAAATTTAGGTACCTCTCTCTCTAAGAGAGCTTGTAACTATAAAGGTCATCTTTGACCAGCCATAACTTACAGCACAGGTGAGCAAATTCAGTGATTCTTTTTGCGTTTGACTCAGGGGAGTCTTGTCCTCACATGGGTGAGAATGGTCAGAATATTTGTATCTGTGGGCGGCGCTTATTCAGCGGGAAAGTAGAAGGGGCAAATATTATCCTAGATGCTTTACATAGGCTGCTCATTCTGTGGGTCAATGGAGACCACAGAATTTCAGTCCCAATTTAGAGCACTGACCAAAGTTCTCACTGATCAGGTGTCCGAGTTTGCTAGAGAATATTTTAACCTTCTAGAGAAGTGCCTCATTGACCACCAGTTGACCAACCGAGACCACCCCCAAGCCGACGGTTTGGTCGAAAGGTGCGTACAGAGAGTGAAACGGTCAATACGGAAATATGGAGTAGAAGAGGATTTAGGGGAATGGAACAAACGGGTGCCTTGGATTGCCATGGGATACAGATTTAGTAGGCACGCCTCCCTCCTTTCATATAGCCATTATTTCATTTTCTTCGGCCGACATTCCATCATTTTTGGAGCTGCATCGGCTAAGGTAGTTGAACTTCCGGAGATGGACAACCGCGAGACTGTGGAGAAGCTGATCGCCAACAAGGCCAAGGTATTTCACCAGGAAATGCCTTTAGCTATAGGCAATTTAAAGGCTCCACAGCACAGGGATGAGCTTTAGTATTCCCAACGCAGGAGCGGAAATTATGTCCCTCAGCAATATTGAAATTAGTAGTTTTGTTTGGTATTTTCTAGGTCTGAATTTAGTACAAATAAGAAATAGACGGACAACCTGCCTCCGCCTCCTCTCTCTTCCCACCATACTTGTCGTAGTCACTGAGGGATAGAGAGAGTGGCTCATCCATGGCTGTCCTAGCTTAAGCTGGCAGGGCTAAAGAGTGACTTATATCTCTTTCAACAAAAGGTTGAGTTCTGCAGGACTCAAACCTCTGAATGGCAAAGCACGGCTTAGCCGTTAGCTCTAACCAGTCTGTCGTAGGAGTCCGTTGAGATACATTATGGTTTGATTATTATTTATACAATGTTACGAGTATGAATTGAATTAACGGAATTTCGAACTGACGAACATGGAACCAAGTATTATATAGTGCGAACATTATCTCGCACGAAAACAAATGAATCGGACATTTGTTTTGACGGCAGACATTTAATATTGAATCTGATCCGACGGCGTACATCAATGCCGCGATCGTAGAATGGTCACTTTTGGCGTTTATAGACGTGGCATGACGTGGCGCCACGCGGAGGGATGACATTTGGTCGCATGAATTCCGGCGAACATAAGGACAAGTGAAAAGTGGACACGCGTCCACTTAATGGCGTTGCCGTACATGGGCCGTACAGAAAGTACATCGACCATAGTTATTTTTCTGTACCCTACAGTGATCTAATTGGTTCTTACTTCAATAGATAGGGGTTGTGAGAGGGATTTAGGACTTACAGAATATTAGTAGATAGGAACCTCTCTCCCTTTGAGAGTTTGTATAAACTTGGCATTTTTGACGACTCATAACTTATCGGCTGGTTGGCCTTTTTCAGTGATTTTTTTTGCTACAGACTCAGGGGAGTCCATGCTGCACAAGGGTGCTGTCAAGTTGTCAGTGTGACTTTATTGGCAGCAGTGGTTGTGGCTTGAAGTGGGTTAGTTAAATACTATCTAGAGGCTTCCTGTATTCTGTAGTCCAATGGAGGATACAGAATTGCAGGTTATGGGCCCACCCTCTACGGTGCCCACCTTCAATGGATCTGGGTTCATCTATTGGGAAGCTATGATGATGGGAGCTTTGTGTGAAAAACGATTCTGGGTTATCGTCAGTGGACAAGTGAAACGTCCACCTTCGCGAACTCTACCACGATTTGGAGGAGTAAGGTTTCTTGTAGCAACGGTTGCCTCAGCCAAGGAGGTAGATGATGGAGACAGCATTGTGTCCGAAAAGGGGAAAGGGAAGGAGACACCCTTCACTCCTATTGCCACAGTACTGGGAGCGGCGACTTTGAAGACCACAAAGACCGATACTCAAATGTGGGAGGATGTAAACATGGCTGCCAAGAACATCATTCACAGGCACCTCACTCAAGCTTTGGCCACTCCTCATCTTCACATTTACAAGGCCGAGGAGTTATGGGTGAGTTTGGTGGAGATTTATAGAGCTGGAACCATTCAAGAGCTCCAGTTGGCTGAGCAAAAGCTAGTGAGTTACACTTACAAAGGAGGAAAGATGTTAGATTACTGTAATGATCTTTCTTGTTTGTATATGGAGATGGAAAGTGCCGGGTGGACAGGTACAATGAAAATGAAAGTTAACACTCTTATCATGAAGTTACCAGATGAGTTCGAGAACATAGTGTATCGAGTACAGGAAATGCCTGATAGTTCATGGAAATGGAACACAGTGGTCAAGATGATACTTGTGCAGGAAAACACAATGGAGATTAGGAGAGGAGGAAAGAGCATTCAAGCTCTAGCAGCAGGAGGGGACCGATGGGGGAAGGACCCGAAGAAACCGTACAAAGGGGAAAGAGATCATCTTGGAGGATCGAGGCCCCCAAAGGGTCTTTGTCATTTTTGCAAAAAGTCGGGACACTTCATCGCAGATTGTGTCAAGCTGTCGGAGCTGTGGCTCCAATAGAACCGTGGAGGGGGTTCTTCCGGAGGGAAGAAAAAGGCACCTGTTGTTACAAAGGTGACTGGAGAAACCGAGGATGAGTCCTCTGAGGAGGATGGGAAGCTTTTTGTTGACGAGAGTCTGGAGGAGAAGGAGATCCCTCGGAGACAAAAGTGTGCCCTTAGAGCAATTCGGGAAGCTCCACACGAAGGATGGATTATCGAATCAAGTGCATCCATGTATATGTGTCGGGATAAAGAACTCTTCACTAAGTTAAGGAAAATCCCTACAGTAGAGATAGAGTATGGGGATGGGAGAGTAGTTACTACAGATCTAGTGGGATCAGTGGATTTGAAAGTCTTAGTGGAGGGTAAGACTTCTATACTTACATTCTCAGATGTACTCTACATTACTCAGCTGAGTAAAAATCTTGTCTCTACGTCTGTGTTAGATGACAAAGAATTTGATACCTTCACTCGAAAAGGAGTCTTTCCAGCTAAGTATGGGGATGAAGTTTACTTCACAGCAGATAAGGGTAGCCAAGGAATGTTTAGGCTTAACCTGAGTAATGGAAAAAATAATGCTTACTATATTGGTGTTCCTAAGTTGATGATTTGGCATAAGCGGTTGGGGCATGTGCATTTTGATAGGTTGAGGGAAATGAAAAAACTCGGGGTAGTAGAAGGCATTCAGCTTAGGGATAATGAAATGATGGATGATTGCAGTGGTTGTGCTTAAGGTAAGGCTCACAAACTTCCCTTTCCCAAAGCCGCCACATATAGAGGTGAGAAAGTGTTAGATTTTGTCCACACAGATATTTGGGGTCCTGCAAAAGTACCATCGTTTGGAGGAAAGAGGTTTATGATGACAATAACCGATGACGGGTCTAGGTACTCTAAAGTCTACTTTATGAAAACAAAATCTGAAGCATCAACTTACTTCAAAGAATATAAAGCCTGGAGTGAGAAGTAGCATGAAACCTCCATTAAGAGGATAAGGAGTGAAAATGGGGGGGAATATACCTCTAACCAGTTTGAGGAATATCTGAGAGATGAGGGAGTAGAGCACCAAAAACTGTACCATATAACCCAGAACAAAATGGGGTTGCTGAGAGGTATAATCGAACACTAGGATATAGTGTACGCAGTATGTTGGCATACAAGAAAATAGGAAAGAGATTTTAGGCAGAAGCAATGAATTATGCCAACTACATTAAGAATAGAGTCCTTACCTCAGCTATAAAGGGAGTAACACCTTATGAGAGATGGGTTGGAAGGAAACCAAAATCTCACACCTGAAAGTATTCGGTAGCCAAGTTTACAGTATTGATACGGATAGGAAAAACTGAAAACTAGATGTTATGGAAAACCAGGATATTTTGTGGGATATGATGAGGATGTTAAAGGATATAGAGTCTATGACTTAGCTAAGAAAGATATCATTCTGGTCAAACACTTAGTTGTCATGGATGAAGGGAGTCATTTGACCCGTTCAAATATACCAAGAAGATAAGAATTAGATTTGAGTCCGAAAGTGAGGAGAACTCGGTCGTTCCGGAAAGTGACATAAGTGAAACCATGATTGCAAATTTAGGGGAGATCCAAGATGCAAGAGACTCATCAGAAACCTCACATACTCCTATGGACTTTGAGGAGATAAAAAAAGCGGGACAAGAACCAGCTTCCATGGACAGGGGAGCTGATGAGACAGTGAGAAGAAATCCAAGACTTCCATCTATTCCAGCTTCGCAGTTTGAGGGAGGAAGTAGGAGCAGCAAACAGATACAGGAAAAATAAGCCGCTCATAAGGTAACTAAGCTATCTCACCCAGATGAGCCTCAGTCTTACTCAGAGGCAGTGAATAGTCCAAAGAAAGAAAGATGGAGTAGAGCCATAAATGATGAGATGGCTTCTATCATGGAAGCAAATACTTGGGAACTAGCGGATTGTCCTCCAGACAGAAAACCTATTGGGTGTAAATGGGTATTTAAACTAAAACTGAACCCAAATAATACCATTGAGAGATAAAAGGCTCAATTGGTAGCGAAGGGGTTCACCCAAAAAGAGGGGATTGACTATGAGGAGACCTTTGCTCCAGTTGTTCGGTTCCCCTTAGTAAGGATTCTTTTCAGTGTGGCAGCAGCAGAAGACATGGAAATTCACCAGATGGACATTAAGACTGCTTTTCTTAATGGTGAGTTTGAGGAAAAAAATTTTATGAGAGAACCCGAGGGGTTCGTGGAAGAAGGAGAAGAGAGCAAAGTCTGCAGACTCAAAAAGTCCTTATATGGACTAAAGCAGGCTCCCCGACAGTGGAATAATAAACTAGATGAGTTTATCACCTATCTGGGATATATCCGTATCAGCTCTGACCATTCTATCGATATGTTTGAAGATGAGAATGGTGTAATTTTTATTGCAATTTATGTGGATGATTTGCTTCTGTTCAGTAAATCTTTAGAAAAAATCGATAAGTTAAACAAAGATCTTGGAAGCAGATTTTATATGAAGGATTTAGGGGAGGCAACATATATTTTGGGGATTCAGATGGAGAGAGATAGGGGGAAAAAGATTATCAGACTCACTTAGAAAGAAGCAATAGGTAATATGCTTGAGAAATTCCAGATGGAAAATGCTAACAGGTTTACAACTCCCATGGACTTGAAAAAAATAAGTGATAGGAGTGTAGTAGAAGAAGTAATGATCTTAGATAATCAGATGAGTCCAAAAGAGAGAGAATTTATGAAGTCTATCCATTATAGACAGGTCGTAAGAAGTTTAATCTATTTTATGAATTGTACCAGACCGGACATAGCCGCAGCAGTTGGGGTACTCAGTAGGAGTCTTAATGATCCTAGAAAGAGAGACTGGGAGGCAGCCAAGAGAGTCATGAGATATCTGGTAGGAACCAGAGAGTTATGGTTGCATTTGGGAGGGGAGCACACTGATATCACCACTTGAAGTGATGCTAGTTATGGGGATGCACCTATGAGAAGATGCACTTTTTGGGTATGTGTTGTATGTTGGGGAAGTTGAATGTTGTTGGAGCAGTAAGCAACAAAAGGTGGTTGCTCAGTCCACTATGGAGGCTAAGTACATGGCCTCTTGTTCTGCTGTGAAAGAGTTGATGTGGGTCAAGTCCTTGCTGCAAAAACTGGGGTATATGAAAGAGGGAGTGCATGAAGTGTTTTGTTATAATCAATCTGCCATTCCAATTGCAGCTAATCCAAAACATCATTTTAAGGCTAAACATATGGACATAAGATTAAGTTTTGTAAGGGAAAAAGTTGAGAATAAAATCGTGAATCTTGTATATAGATCTAATGAGGAAATGGTTGCTGATATGATGACAAAACCAGTGCCTTCTCCCAAGTTAAATTATTGCAGGGAAAAGTGTGGATTAAAACTGAAATTTAAATTTGACTAGAAAATAAGAGGAGTGTTGAAATTAGTAGTTTTATTTGGTATTTTCTAGGTCTGAATTTAGTACAAATAAGAAAAAGACGGACAACCTGCCTCCGCCTCCTCTCTCTTCCCACCATACTTGTGGTAGTCACTGAGGGATAGAGAGGGTGGGTGAGCCATGGCTGTCCTAGCCTAAGCAGGCAGGGCTAAAGAGTGACTTATGTCACTCTCAACAAAAGGTTGAGTCCGGTAGGACTCGAACCTCTGAACTGCAAAGCACGGCTTAGCCGTTAGCTCTAACCAGTCTGTCGTAGGAGTCCGTTGAAATACATTATGGTTTGATTATTATTTATACAATGTTACGAGTATAAATTGGATTAACGGAATTTCGAACTGACGAACATGGAACCAAGTATTATATAGTGCGAACATTATCTCGCACGAAAACAAATGAATCGGACATTTGTTATGACGGCGGACATTTAATATTGAATCTGATCCGACGGCATACATCAATGCCGCGATCGTAGAATGGTCACTTTTGGCGTTTATAGACGTGGCATGACGTGGCGCCACGCGGAGGGATGACATTTGGTCGCATGAATTCCGGCGAACATAAGGACAAGTGAAAAGTGGACACGCGTCCACTTAATGGCGTTGCCGTACATGGGCCGTACACAAAGTACATCGACCATAGTACTTTTGTATTCCCTACAGTGATCTAATTGGTTCGTACTTCAATAGATAGGGGTTGTGAGAGGGATTTAGGACTTAGAGAATTTTGGTAGAAAGGAACCTCTCTCCCTTTGAGAGTTTGTATAAACTTGGCATTTTTGCCGACTCATAACTTATCGGTTGGTTGGCCGTTTTCAGTGATTTTTTTTGCTACGCGCTCCGGGGAGTCTAGGCTGCTCAAGGGTGCAGTCAAATTGTGAGTGTGACTTTTTGGGCAACAGTAGTTGTGGCTTGAAGTGGGTTAGTTAAATACTATCTAGAGGCTTCCTGTATTTTGTAGTCCAATGGAGGACACAGAATTGCAAGCAACGGTGATTCATGCCCGGGGATTTGGTGTATCGCATGTAATAAAAGAAGGACACTTTGGACATTTCAGCCGGACAAGGGATTTTTAAAGTAGCGGAGGTCTCTAACAAAGGGGTTTTGACCTTGGAAGGGAAAGATGGCCGCAAAATTAAAGAGAATTAGATCAATGTGGCTCTTTGCCATCTACGAGGGCTAGAGGAAAAAAACCCATTTTCCACCTCACTTACTTTGTAGATCCACACCCGTGTTCCTCTGCTTGCAATGTGTTTTCTTTGCCCGGATTCTTGTTGGTGTGTGATCGCTCTCATCAAGGGTGGCATGACTTTTGCCTGCCTCTAACTTGGGAGTCCCGCTCTCAAACTGCAAATATGTGGTTCTATGGGGACTGCGAATTTGGCGGCTAATTTTTCTTAACCTCTTAGTTACGCGGGACTAAGAGGGTGGGGGAATTTGGGGGGGTACATGGTATTTTTTCCTCTTTTCACTCGCTCCCTCATTATTACCCATGCATATCCCCAAGGAAGAGAGGGACACTGACAGGCATTGTCACGCATCCGGAATCGCGTCAGCATTTCGGGTGGATTGCAAGTTTTCTATGCACACCTTCTCGGGCATCTCGCCTAAACCTCTCGGTTTCTAAGACCCTAATGCACTATATTTTTGCCGGTGGGCCCTTCCCCTATGTTTCCCAGGCACGCTCGACAACAATTAGGCCCATGTGCGTTTCCGACACACCTTTATATTCCCAAGGATTTCCGAGCCATTTTGAACCGGTATGGTCCTCAAAGTACATAGGAGTGAGTGCACCTCGCTAGATAAAATCATTTTATTTACCAAATTGAGCAGAACGCACTTTATTTCGCGCATAACAAGAGTTAGACGACGGAGTAATTTTGCTTCAAATATTTCTATTGTATTACATGCGACCCGTTTCAACCTTTCCTAGTGGGGGGTACATTGTGGAAAGCCACGTAACTTTTGGGATAGACATGTAGATTTTAGGTTAAACCTTTATGTGTGAAATATTTGGTTTTAGGCCTGTCCATCTCTCATAGGGTGTTTGGCGTTATACTGATGAAGTAAGAACTCTATTTTCCGGATAATTTGCACATTTCATTGCTTCGGCTCAAAACATTTTTCCTATCTTTTTTTTTGAGAGCAAACTCCTAATACTATCACTGAATGTTATATTTAATCTTTCAGCTACACCATTTTTCTCAGGATTTTCAGGAATTGTCTTTTGGTGTTGCACTCCATCTTCTCTCAAAAAAATCCTCAAACTGGTTAGAGGTATACTCTCCACCATTGTCATTCCTTACTCCCTTGATTGAGGTTTCATAGAGTTTTTCACTCCATGCTTTATATTGTTTAAAATATTCCTGAGCCTCTAACTTATTTTTTAAAAAAATACACCTTGGAACAGCGAGACCAATCATCTGTTTTATTCATCATAAATCTCTTCCCCCTAGGTGATGGCACTCTTGCTTGCCCCCAGATATATCTGTGTGTACTAAATCTAGAATCTTTTCTCGCTTATAGGTGGTAGTTTTTGGGAAGGGTAACATGTGTGTTTTACCTTCAGCACATCCACTACAATCACTTAGATTCTTCAAACTCCGAGACCTCCATAAGTCCTCAAAAAGGATAGCTTCCAAGAAGCCTCTAGGATAACCCTGACCCCTTTGTGTTTCAGCAAAAAAAACTGCCACCCAGGCAAACAATAACTCTGACCAACTTAACCCCTGTGAATCAAGACTCGCTTGAGTCGATAGCAAAAAGAATCTCTCAATTTGCTTCCCTGAGCAGAAAGTTATGGAGGGTGAAAGTTGACCTTTTGTACAAATGCTCTTTGGGAGAGAGGGTCCTTTCTCCAAATTTTTCTAAGTCCTATCTCTCTCACAGACTCTATCTACATATGTATGGAGCCAATCAAATTACAGTTCCGTACACAAAAGTACACCTACCGGTATACTTTCTGTACGGACAGTGTACGACATGGCCTAAATGTCGACAAATGGTATGTCCGCATTTGCTCACGTAATCCTCGGAGATGCCGCGATCCAATGTAATTCCGCCACGTGTCATCCGATGTGGCAATGACCACAAACAGCCGAAATCCTCTTCCGCGATCTCGGCGTTAATTCCGGCCGTCCGATTAAATTCACATTTAATCGTAGCCGTAATAAATACATGCGCGGTATTTGTTTCATTAAAGAAATAAATGTGCGGTATTGGTTTCTTATCCGTACCGTAATCTGTACTTTTACATTAATGGATCTATGTCTCCCGTTAACAGTTACAGTTAAATGAATTGTCTTACTTGATAATGTTTAATTAAATATCAGACCATATAGTACGTAACACTAGTTAAAGACTTAATAGCTAAGGCTACCGGCTACCGGCTATCTACCATCCGGTAGGTAACAGGATCAAATCCTGTGGCCGGCACATACCTTTTAGTAAATAAACCCCTAACTAATATATATTTCCCGTAAACCTCAAGATAGCCTAGGTAGCCATGGCTCTAGCTTCCTCTCCAATTTCTTAATGACTGCGACAAGTTTGGGAGTTGGAGAGAGAAGTTAGAGGTAGACTGCCTCGGCTTCTTTCTATATTTCTATTTAGACCCACAAAATGGTTAAAAAAATGACCATTAATTTCTACACTCCCCTTATTTTCTAGTCAATCTGTAATTTCAAACAACACTTCTCCCTCCAGAAAATTAGCTTAGGGGAAGGCACAGGTTTGGTCATCATATCTGCTACCATCTCACTATCTGGTCGGTACTCTAAACTGATTATTTTGTTTTCTACTTTTTCTCTAACAAAGCTGAGTCTGATGTCCATGTGTTTGGCTTTAAAATGATATTTAGGATTGGCAGAAATAACGATTGCTGCCTGATTATCACAATATGTTTTCTGCACACCACTCTTAAGGTGACCAAGCTCACCAAGCAAAGACTTGACCCACATCAATTCTTTTACAGCAGAGCAAGAGGCCATATACTCAGCCTCCATGGTGGACTGAGCAATAACCTTTTGCTGTTTGCTATTCCAACAGCAAGCCCCATCACCCACATATAATACATATCCAGAAGTGCATCTCTTCATCGGAGCATCACCATAACTGGCATCACTCCAAGTAGTGATGTCAGTGTTCTCCCCACCCAAATGCAACCATAGATCCATAGTTCCTATCAAATATCTAAGGACTCTCTTAGCTGCCTCCCAATCCGTGTTAGTCAGAGTATTTAGACTTCTACTCAGCACTCCTACAGCTGCAGCTAAATCCGGCCGGGTACAATTTATAAAATAGATTAGACTTCCCACTACTTGTCTGTAAGGAATAGTCGGCATGAAATTCTGTTCTTCAGGAGATAATTCCTCGTTTAAGACTAAGACTCCTTCTTCCTCACTCCCCTTACTTCCCTTCTTCAATTCTATAGGAGTTGTACAACTTTTAGCTTTGTCCATTTAAAATTTTTCAAGCATGTTCCCTATAGCTTCATTTTGAGTCAATCTTATAATTTTTCTTTTTCGGTCTCTCTCTACTTGAATTCCCAAAATATATTTTGCTTCCCCCATATCCTTCATTTCAAATCTCCCCTTAAGATTGGTTTTCAGTTTATTAATTTTTTCCATTGATTTACTTAAAACAAGCAAATTATCAACATAAATTGCAATAAATACAAAACCTTCCTCATCTTCGAAAACATAGATTGAGTGATCTGAGCTGATCCGGATATATCCCAGACCGGTAAGAAACTCATCAAGCTTCTTATTCCACTGTCGAGGCGCCTGTTTCAAACTTTAAAGAGATTTAATCAGCCGACATACCTTACTCTCCTCTCCTTCCTCCACAAACCCTTCGGGTTGTCGCATGAAGATCTCCTCTTCCAATTCTCCATGCAAAAAGGCTATCTTGATGTCCATCAGGTGCACTATCATGTATTCCGCTGCTGCCAGGCTGAGAAGTGTGCGGACGGAGGGAAATTCGACCACCGAGCAAAGGTTTCCTCGTAGTCAATTCCCTCGTTTTGTGTAAATCCCTTTGCCACTAATCGGGCCTAGTAGCGCTCGATTGTGTTATCTGGGTTCAATTTTAATTTGAAAACCCACTTACAACCGATTGGTTTTCGGTTAGGTGGACAATCCACCAGCTGTTAAGTATCGGCTGCCATAATTGAGGCCATCTCCTTATTGATGGCTGTCTTCCACCAGTTTCTTTTTGGACAAGTTATCGCCTCTCCATAAGTTTGTGGTTCATCTTGATGAGATAGTTTAGTTACCTTGTTATTAACCTATTTTTCTTACTGTCTTTTGCTACTTCTCCTTTCCCTCAAAATCTGAGGCCGGGAATATATGGTTCTCGTGGATTCTTTCGAACAAACTCGACTTCTCCCCTATCCCTTGATTCCATTCAATTTCCACCACGTCTTCCGCTTCGGGTAGAGTTGTCACTGAAGTTTCCATAGTTGAGTCCTTTTCGGTCTGATTTGTACTTGCAAGAATAACATCTTCTCTAAAACTTGGATAGTTAGGAAGCTCAAACTCATCGGAATTTTCAGACTCAAATCTGATTTTTACTGACTTTGTATATTTGAAGGGATTCACAAACTTTCCTTCATCCATAACTACTAGATGCTTTACTAAGATAATATCTTCCCTTTTTAGATCATAAGCTCTATATCCTTTAACATCCTCCTCATATCCTAATAAGTATCCCGGTTTTCCTTTAGGATCTAGCTTCTAATTGGACCGATCTCTATCAAGACTGAAAACTTGACTGCCGAAAACCTTTAAGTGAGATATGTCTGGTTTTCGGCCTGTCTATCTCTCATAAGGTGTTTAATCTTTTATAGCTAAAGTAATAACTCTATTTTTGAGGTTATTAGCACAGTTCATTGCTTCTGCCAAAAACCATTTTCCTATCTTCTTATTTGACAACATACTTCTAGCACTATCACTTAGTGTTCTATTTAACCTTTCAGCTACCCTATTTTGTTCCGAGTTTTTAAGAAACTGTCTTTTGGTGTTGGACCCCATCTTCTCTCAGAAAATCCTCAAACAAGTTAGAAGTATACTCTCCACCATTGTCACTCCTTATTCTCTTGATTGAAGTTTCTTGGAGTTTTTCGCTCCATGCTTTATATTGTCTAAAACAATCTTGAGCTTCGGACTTGATTTTCAAAATATACACTCGGGAATACCGAGACCAATTATCAGTGATAGTTATCATAAATCTCTTCCCCCCGGGTGAGGGCACTTTAGCCGGTCCCCAAATATCTGTGTGTACTAGATCTAGAATTTTTTTCTCCCTTATAGGTGGCTGTTTTAGGAAAGGGTAATCTGTGTGTTTTACCTTGAGCACATCCACTACAATCACTTATATTATCACTCTCACTGAACTTAATCCCTTCCACCACTCCCATCTTTTTCATCTCTCTTAACTTGTCTAGATTCACATGCCCAAGCCTCTTATGCCACATCATAATATCATGAACACCAGCATAATAAAGTTTCTTCGTTTCATTACTTAAAATCAGTCTAAACATCCCATGGCTTACTTTCTCAGCAATGAAATAGACATCCTCCTCAAAACTAGCAGTAAAGACTCCTTCCCTAGTGCTAATAAAAAAAACCTTATCATCTAATATAGATATAGAGATGAGGTTTTTGTTTAGCTTCGGAATAAACAATACATCGGAGAATGTTACTATGGATGTCTTTCCTTCTACTAACACTTTCAGATCTACCGATACTACTAGAGTAGTGGTGAATATACTCCCATCCCCGTACTCTATCTCTACGGTGGGAATATTTCTTATCTTAGTGAACAGGTGCCTATCCTTACACATGTGCATGGAGGCACCTGAATTTTTAATCCAGCCTGCTTCACCTTTCAATGCACTGTAAGCACATTTCTACCTTCGTGGAATTTCGACCTCATTTTTCGCCTCCATTTCCTCATCTAAAAGAAGCTCATCGTCTTTGTCCTTGGATTTCGCTTCATGTACGTGTGTCACAAGGGCCTTTTTTTTTCCTCTCGGGGTACCACCAATGTGCCCCTGCTTTGACCTAAGCTTGGTTAGCTTAGTGCACTCTGCCATATAGTGCCCAGGTTTGTTACAAAATGACATAAACCTTTGGGAGCTCTTGGTGCGGACTTGTCGGTCTGAATTTTCTGCTCCCTACCCCCATAGTTTTCGACCGATTTCCGAGAATCCTTGTTCATCCAATCGGTTGCATTTGCCAAGGCTTGGCCACTCTTTTCTCCCCTTCGGATCTCAATCGTATTCTCCCGAACGAGAATCATCCCTACCACTGAGTTCCATATCCACCTTGAGTCCGGCAAGTTCTGCACACGGTTGACTATGTTCTCGAACTCATCGGGTAACTTCATCAGTAAACAGTTAACCTTTTTTTTTTCACTAAAAACTTTTCCCGCACTCTTTAGCTCCATGAAGAGTGTAGCAAAATCATTGCAAAAATCCAACATCTTCCCCCCTTTGTATACATACTCCTTAACTTTCTGATCAGCCAACTGTTGTTGCTGAATCGTACCACTTCAGTACATCTCTATGAGAGCCATCCAAATATCTGATGCCCTTTCTACCTGCAAATGAAGACATGCAAGTCCTTGAGTGAGATGGCGTAGGATGAAGTGCTTTGCCGCCATATTGTTGAAGTCTCTAGTTTCAGTATCATTCTCCTCGTTCCTTGGAATAGGTGACATGAATGCCTAACCAATCGCTATTCGTGTGGTCGCCTCCTTCTCTTTTTCTTTGTCCACCACCTCTCCTTCCTTTGTTTCCTCCGTTGAAGGTGGTTCCTCTTTCCTGGTGAATTTGCTTCTTTCAAACCCTGGAGGAATTCCAAGACTTGATGGACGCCCCAAGCGTCCACTCAATATCCCCCAAAACCTTTTTTCGCATAGAGCTCTTATCATTATACTTTCCTAGTATATGAAGCCAGTTCCATTAAAGATTAGTACCCTAGAGGGTGTGCCTTTAACCCGAAACTCTGAGACCTCCATAATTCCTCAGAGTGGACAGCTTCCAAGAAGCCTCTAAGATAACTTGACCCCTTTGTGTTTCAACAAAAACAACTGCCAACCTGGTAAACAATAACTCTGACCAACTTCACTCCTGTGAAGGGAAGACTCCCCTGAGTCAATAGCAAAAAGAATCTCTGAATTTGCTCCACTGGGCAGTAAGTTATGGAGGGTCAAAGTTGACCTTTTGTACAGAAGCTATCTGGGAGAGAGTGTCCTATCTCCTAATTTTTCTAAGTCCTATCTCTCTCACAGACTCTATCAACTGATGTGCGGAGCCAATCAGATTACAGTTCCGTACACAAAAGTACAGCTGCGGGTGTACTTTCTGTACGGACACTGAACGACATGGCCTAAATGTCGACACGTGGTATGTTCGGATTCGCTCCCGTAATCCTCGGAGATGCCGCGATCCAATTTAATTCCGCCACGTGTCATCCGATGTGGTGATGACCACAAACCGCCGAAATCCTCTTTCGCGATCTCGGCGTTAATTTCGGCCGTCCGATTAAATTCACATTTAATCGTAGCCGAAATAAATACGTGCGCGGTATTCGTTTCATTAAAGAAATTAATGCGCGGTATTGGTTTCTTATCCGTACCATAATCCGTACTTTTACATTAATGGATCTATGTCTTCGTAAATAGTTACAATTATATGAATTATCCTACCTGATAATATTTAATTAAATATCAAACCATATAGTACGTAACACTAGTTAAAGACTTAACGGCTAAGGCTACCGGTTATCGGCTGTTTGTCGTCCGGTAGGTAATAGGATCAAATCCTGTGGCCGGCACATACTTTTTAGTAAATAAACCCCTAACTAATATATATTTCCCGTAAACCTCTGGATAGCCTAGGTAGCCATGGCTCTAGCTCCCTCTCCAATTTCTCAATGACTGCGTCAAGTTTGAGAGTTTGGACAAGTTATGAAACTCTGAGACCTCCATAAGTCCTCAGAGTGGACAGCTTCCAAGAAGCCTCTAGGATAATCCTGACCCCTTTGTGTTTAAGCAAATATAACTGCCACCCTGGCAGACAAAAACTCTGACCAACTACTCCCATCTTTTTCATCTCTCTTAACTTATCTATATTGACATGCCTAAGCCTCTTATGCCACTACATTATATCATAAACACCAACATAATAAAGTTGTTGATATTTGAGTATTTTCTAGGTCTGTATTAGGATAGAAAAAGAGCCGAGGCTGTCTGCCTCCTACTCCCCTCACCAAGCCCCCACACTTGTTGTAGTCACTGAAAGCTAGAAAGGGAGCTAGAGCCATGGCTACCTAAACTCTCTAGAGAAGACAAGGGGTGGATTAGGTTGATTGGGGTGGATTACTTCACCGACCCAGGAATTGATCCTGGTACCTGGCGTCCATCAAGTTACATAGCCGTTACCTTTAACCATTAAGTCTAGAACTAACGTTGGATATTGAAATTCTGTGGTCTCCATTGACCCACAGAATGAGCAGCCTATGTAAAGCCTCTAGGATAATATTTGCCCCTTCTACTTTCCCGCTGAATAAGCGCCGCCCAGGCACACAAATATTCTGACCACTCTCACCCTTGTGAGGACAAGACTCCCCTGAGTGAAACGCAAAAAGAATCACTGAATTTGCTCACCTAGTAAGTTATGGCTGGTCAAAGATGACCTTTATAGTTACAAGCTCTCTTAGAGAGAGAGGTACCTAAATATTACTAAGTCTCGGTCTGCCTACTCACGACTACCTACTATTAAACCCTAGTCCAATAGGAACACTATAAAGTACAAGAAGGTACAATGGGCGATGTACTTATTGTACAACTATTGTACGACAAGGTCTACAAGGTGACACCTGTCATATCGGAAGCCATGGTTCCTCCTCCCATCTTCTCCGGTATCAAATAATGTGGCGCCACGTGGCACCGCGTGACGCTATATCCGTATGACGCCGAAAAACTCACTTCGCGTGGCGGCTATAATGCCGGCCGTCCGATCAAAACATATTTTACACGGTTCAGATTCGCGTACATGCAGAAATTGCTCATTTTGGTTAGTCTGCTGTTAATTAGCTGTTTCGTTAATGTTTATATATTTATGAAACCCGTGACGTGTATCGTTTCGTAACGCCTTAATGGTTAAGGCGTTAGGATATAAAGAATCTAGAGGTCACAAGTTCAAATCTAGACCTAGGCATCGTTTTAGCCAAAATACCCTTAACTGCAAAAACTGCCACTTTCTAAATATGGCGGCAGCCATGGCGCGCCTTTGATCCTTACTCTCTTTCTTTAAAACAAAACTAAAATAGGGAAGTGAACTATTAATTACCTCTTTTCAACACTCCCCTTAATTCCTAGTCACTTTTCAATTTTAATCCACAGTTTTCTCTGCAATAAATCAACTTAGGGGAAGGCACTACTTTTGTCATCATGTCTGCAATCATTTCTCTATCAGTTTTATGAACCAGTTTAATAATTTTATTTTCTACCTTCTCTTTGACAAAGCTTAGTCTAATATCCATATGCTTAGCTTTGAAGTGATGTTTCGGATTAGCTGCAATCGAGATAGCAGCTTGATTATCACAAAAAACATTTTGAGTTATTGACTTCATGAACCCAAGTTCTTCAAGAAGAGATTTAACCCACATTAATTCTTTGGTGGCAACACAGGAAGCCATGTATTCAGCCTCCATAGTGGATTGAGCAACTACTTTTTATTGCTTGCTACTCCAACAACATGCACCGGATCCAATTTGCAACACATATCCAGTCGTACACCTCCTTAAAGGCACATCTCCATAACTGGCATCACTCCAAGTGGTGATGTCTGTGTGCTCCCCTCCCAAATGCAACCATAATTCCCTTGTCCCCACCAGATACCTCATCACCCTTTTGGCAGCCTCCCAATCTCTCTTTCTTAGTTCATTTAGATTTCTACTAAGGACACCTACAGCTGCAGCTATATCTGGACGGGTTCAGTTCATAAAATAAATATAACTGCCTACAATCTGCCGATAAGGGATATTTTCCATAAATTTTCTTTCTATCTTGTCCATCTCATCATTAATGATGAATATTCCTCCCTCTTCACTCCCCTCACTCACTTTTTTCAAATCCATGGGAGTAGTACATCCGTTTCCTTTCTCCATTTGAAATTTTTCTGGCATATTACCGATTGTTTTTTTTTGAGTGAGTCTTATAATTCTATTCCCTCTATCTCTCTCCATCTGAATTCCCAAAATGTACTTTGCTTCGCCAAGATCTTTCATATCAAAACTGCTTCTAAGATCCCGTTTTAGTTCGTTAATTTTATCTAAGGACTTGCTTAAGACCAACAAATCATCCACATAAATAGCAATAAATATCACTCCATTCTCATCCTCAAATAAATATATAGAGTGATCTGAACTAATTCTGATATACCCCAAACCAGTCAGAAATTCGTCGAGCTTTATATTCCACTATCGCGGGGCTTGCTTAAGCCCATAGAGTGATTTTATCAGTTTGCAAACTTTGTTTTCTTCCCCACTTTCCATGAATCCTTCTGGTTGCCTCATGTAAATTTCTTCTTCCAACTCTCCGTGCTAAAAGGCCGTTTTAATATCCATCTGGTGGATTTCCATATCCTCCGTTGCGGCTATACTTAAAAGGATTCTAACAGAAGGAAATCTGACTACAGGTGCAAAGGTTTCTTCGTAGTCTATCCCCTCTTTCTGTGTATAACCTTTTGCAACTAACCTAGCTTTGTACCTCTCAATGGTATTATCCGGGTTTAATTTAAGTTTAAACACCCACTTACATCCGATCGGTTTTCGGTCCGGTGGACAATCTACCAACTCCCATGTTTTGGCTTCCATGATAGAGGCCATTTCTACATTTATAGCTGTGATCCACTGGCTACTTTCTGGAGTGTTTATGGCCTCTAAGTATGTTTGAGGTTCATCTGGGTGAGACATCTTTGTGAGTTGGTTATTTACTTGTCTTTCTTGAAGTCGTTTACTACTTCTTCTTCCCCCTTCAAAATCGGACGCCGGTATGGAAGGCATCCTTGGGTTTCGTTTTGGGAAATTTTCAGCTTCCCTATCTTCCAATTCCGGTGTCTCATCAAGTTCCTCATCGGTTTCCACTTCGTATTGTGGGGTTGCCTCGGATGTTGTCCTTTCCTCCTTCTCCTTTGGTAAATCTGCAAATTTTTCTTTTTCACCCTCTTCTTTCTGTTCATTTTCAAAATCAAAGTCAGAAAACTGATCCGTTTCAAATCTGATTTTGACTTCCTTATTATATTTGAATGGATCAATGGACTTCTCTTCATTCATCACCACTATGTGTTTTACCAAAATTATATCTCTCTTTTTCAAGTCATACACTCGGTATCCTTTTGTGCTCTCATCATATCATACAAGATATCCTGGTTTCCCTCTTCCCTCTAACTTCCATTTAGTCTTATCGGAATCCAAACTGTAGACTTGACTTCCGAACACTCTCAAACTAGACAAATCAGGCTTTCTTCCTGTCCACCTCTCATACGGAGTTTCCTCCTTATTTGCTGAAGTTAGGACTCTATTTTTGATGAAATTAGCATAGTTCATAGACTCACCCCAAAACTGCAGCCCTATCCTCTTATCACTTAACATACTTCTGGACATATCTCCTAAAGTTCTATTCACTCTTTCTGCTACTCCATTTTGTTCCGGATTATAGGGAACAGTTTTCTCATGATGAATTCCTTCTTCTTTAAGATATTCTTCAAATTCCCTTGAGCTGTATTCTTTCCCGTTATCACTTCTTATCTCTTTTATTGAGGTTTCATGTAGCTTTTCACTCCATACTTAATACTCTTTGAAACATCTTAATACCTCTGACTTATGTCTGAGAAAGAATACCTTCGTGTATCTAGACCAATCATCTGTGATAGTTAACATCCATCTTTTCCCCCCTCGTGAGGCATACCTAGCAGGTCCCCAAACATCAGTGTGAACTAGATCTAATACTTTCTCTCTCTTAAATGTGGTTGCCTTTGGAAATGGAAGTCTATGAATCTTCCCTTGGGCACATCCACTACAATCATCAAAGGTCTTATCATCTTTAAAAGTAATACCCTCCACAATTCCATTTTTCTTCATTTTCTTTAATCTATCTAGATGCACATGCCCCAACCTTTTATGCCGAAGCATCATCTCACTTGCACACGAGTAGAGAACACTGTTTTCATTGCAAAGTACAATTCTGAAGATTCCTTGACTGCCCTTCTCAGCTATAAAATATGTTGATTTTAGGCGATCTCGGACGATATTATGTACGGATATCGGAGGGCCGATATTATGTACGGAAATCGAATCGCCGATATTGTACGGACGGCAAGATCGAATCGTACGGAATCGAGTGACGATTCCACGACAGACATTTCCGGCGGAAATTCTGACACATTTGGGAGCAGCCACCGACGGTTGACATCACCTATTTCGGCGTGTAGTCATTGGACCACATTGTGCACACATTTAGCATTCAGATCGGCGTGCACATGTACAAATAGCAAGCATTCCACAAGAAGAGATTATCTCTCACATACATCATATCACAGGATAGCAAGATTGTTTAGACAATGGTGTTTAGCACTTTATTGATAGAAACACATTGTATACAAGAGAGATCACAGATCATAGATCATAGAGATTAGACATTCAGATCTTAGGAGGAGAATCCAACTTTAATTTTCACAGGGAAATGTCCATAGTGTCAATTGTAATTCCTACTTTTATAATTCCATTTAAAGCTGCCTAAACCTTCCTCATCTACTGTCTACATCTAATTCTACTCCCATCTCTAACCCTTTGTGAGCCACATACCGGCACCCCTTCAAGTGTATGTTCTAGGCATTTCTGCTTTAGCCCTCGGCCAGGGGCTAAGGTGAGCACCTAAAACTAAGAGGTTATGGGCCCACTCTAAGTGGTGCCCCGTGTGTCTTCAAGGTCCCTAGAGTGGAGGAGTCAAAGGCAGGCGAATCTGAGCAGTGAGTCCACAGCGACGTCACTTCCGATTCCTGCAAAAGCTGCAGAGGCAGCAAATAGAAAACCTGATCAGCAAACGGAAAACTGATCGGAGCGGTTTCATCGGAAACCAGGCCTCTTTGACAGAAGACCAAACATTCTGTTGAGGGGAGATCATGAGGGACGATGTCAACAATACGGCATGGTCAAAGAGGATGAAGGAGACGACATGGAAAGCCACAGAGAGCTCACGAAGCGCGAAGGACGACCACAACTCAGTCAGAAGCGCAAAGGAGCAAATCAAACCCACACGGTCTTACAGGACCGAGCTAACCAAGAGAATCCTTGAAACATCCTACCAACATGGAACACCCATGGAACAATACATCACTCATTTCTCCACTTTATTAGACAGAGCAGAGAAAGCACGCCTGAAATTCTCAGTGGCTACGCAGATCTGCTGGCTAATCTTTTCACTACCGAAAGAATTTTCAGATGTCCTCACCTGGTTGGAGGAACAGAATTCGGAAAAGTGGGAGTGGAGCGAAGTGGTGGAGGTGCTGTTGGAGATCGAATCCAACACCACAAACGTGTCCGAAGTCGACACAAACTCTGATGGCTCCCACAGTTCACCTGCAAGTGAGACAAAAGGAGAAGACATGGTCAATCAATCACATTCAGGTGACAATGATACGAAGGAGGAGACTCGCACAGAATACAAGGAGGAGTCTAACTTCATGCAAGTACAAAGCGGCCCGCATAGAGAAAGTGGAGACAGCCAAGGCGACAAGCAAGGCAAATCCAAGAATCAGCAAGACACTACAACAATCAAAGGCAGCTGGAACACAGACTCCTCAAAACAGATCACGACAGATCCGGGAGGAATTGCTTACCGAGCAAGGGGTGCAAAGATTTGCCAACAGTTTGCAAAGGGAAAGGAGAACATCCGTGGCATCAAAGCCACAATGACGGACAGCTCCAACCGAACCAAATGGGTACAGCCAACAAATCTGCAAGAAAGTGGCAGAAAGGTCAAGACCGAACAGGAACTGACGGACAAGGATGCGAGGCATTTCAAAAAAAAACTGAAACGGCAAGCACTCATCTATCGGACACGGAGCAAGAAAGCAGAATTCATTCTCAGATCTAACAAACTGCAGGTATTTCAAAACACTGCGGGAGATCAGAAAAGTGGGAGGGACATGGAAAAAGGAGAGAGTGGGAAACATTCACATGGGGTTAGCCAAGCGATCAACAACGTGCAGATCCGCCGATCCCAGGTATCACAACCTGATCGAAATTCTCAAATTCCACCTCCACATTCAGATTCCTGCAAGGAATCAAGCCTCACGAGCGGATCAGAACTCCATGACCTGTCACAAAGAAAACCGAGCCAAGTTAGGGAAGAGTCCAACAAAGTCAAGGAAAAAGTAGACAGAAACAAAGTCATATCGCTAAGGGAGAGCACAGTAGGGAACCTCACAGGAATCAGCCCGGATACTCACCAATCAGTTGGCACAGAAATTTGCGGAAGCGTGGGAAGCATGCGGAAGCATGGGAAGAGTTGCAGCCATGGGGTTACAAAAACCGATCATGGGACTACGAGGGGCAGCATCGCCCACAACAGAAACGTTAATCTGCAAAATGGAAATCGACAAGGAGGTCAGAATCAAAATCCAGCAAGAAAGGTAAATCACGGGAGCACATGGAGGGGCAAAGAAGGAACAAGGGGAGAAAAGGTGCAAGTGTCAACAAACATAACAGAAACCAAAGATTCAGATGCTAACAAGCACAAACTCAAGTTCATGTTAAGCAGTAGCAAAGAGAACAAGGAGAACAGCAAAGAGAGCATCGAGAACAAATGGAGCAAAAAGGTGAAATCATCACCTGAGATGGAGACGCCGACAGAATGCTCTTCGGATCGAACACCACCCTCACCAAACAGAAAATCCAAGCCAACATCGCCACTCGCCATCATAAACCCCACAAGTGGAGAAGACCCAAGAGTCGAAGAGGACGAAGATCCTGCAAAACCATGGAGAGAAGTGTTAGAATTTCCCAATATAGAAACTAACATACCATGTAGAGAAGTGTTAGAGATATTAAAAACTAACACAAAAGAATTCAGATTACTGGCTGAGACCCAGAGATCTATATCTAAGGCAGCAGCAGAAAAAGGAAAATCTAAACCTAGACATAAAACTGATCACTCAAGAAATAAGGAGTTGAGCAAGGAAAAGGAGGGGACAGATGGGAAATTACCATCGAAGAACTCAAGGGAGGAGCCAAGAAGCAAGCAGGATGCCAGGGCATTCGGATACTCTGCCGAGACCTCCAACAAGGAGGACATCACATGTCCTCACATCAAAGGAAAAGATGGAAAATCTGCAAACAGGAGAGGAGAGAAGGAAGAGTCAGAAATTGTCATTTTAGAAAACGGAGGAGAGAAAACACTTGCAGGAAGGCAGGAAAATTCATCAACAGAATCCTCAACAAATCTTCAAAAGATGACACTAACCCTCAAAACTCTCCTAGGCATCTCTACAGAAAAGCAAAAAGCGGACGAATTCACCGGAACTCACCAAGATGGAGTCGAGAATCTGGCGACAGTGGGAGTGGACATCGAGTCGACACTTCAAACCAAGTCCAATCCATCAAAGAAAGCGGCCAAATCTGAACAGGAAGAGAACATGTCAAAAATTCAGGCCAAGAAAATTCCAAGGACGTACAAGGAGGTATTGCTAACCCTAAACAGCAATACGATAGGTAACGGAAAGCTTAAAGGAGGGGAGATAGGAGACTTACTAAAATTTGGAAGGTCATGTTACCTTACCAAGTTTCCATCCTCAAGGATTCGGGCAACGGCCGAAGTTCAGCCGGTCATGCAGCCCATGGAGCAGAACCAGCAAAGAAAAATCACAGCGGAGGGCGTGAATGGGTTACAAGGAGTTCACAAAGAAAAACTAACATGTGTGTTTAAATTTGAAACCCACAGGAAACCTCAAATTGCACGAGCAGCAGCAAACAGAGAACGCACGATCTCATTTCAGCAAACAACAGGAGAAACGGAGATCAGAAGCTTCAAAGCGGAACCTCATCAAGGAGCAAGAAAGTCGATCTTACCTCAAGAATCCGGGAGACAAGCAGGGAGAAGCCTCACGTCTCCACCAGAGGAAGTCCACCACACAGGATGCGTAGCAGAAGGCGTGGATGGGAAAAAGGGGAAGAAGTTCCAAAACCCTAAGTCCCTTAACAAACTCATATTTCAAGGATTAAAAGGGGAAGAAAATTTGGCAGACAGCTCAGAGGGAAAAGGAAGCCTTAGTCAGGAAAGTACTCTAAGTCATGACAGTCTAAAGGATAGAGGAAGCCTAAACTATAACTTCCCACAGTATGACAGAGAGGGAAAGGACTTAGAAGAATTTAGAGGTAAAAATTTCAAGAAAAGAAATCTGATACCTAATTGTACAAAGTCTTCTGAGGGCCTCCCACTTTATGGATGCAACAAAGGCGGTACTGGTACCTCTGAAGTTGAGCGACAATGGCGCGACGCAATCAAATGGTCGCACAATTCAAGCGACGTGATTGCAACCAGAAAATTAAGCATCGAACGACCAGAGATTTGCGTGCGACGAAAACTTGATCTTGCGACGATTTACGAGCGACAAGAAATTAACCGTGCGACGCTCCGCGACACCGAAATACGTTCACTTCGTGACAGTAAAATCGACGGTGGAGGTTTATCAAAAGTTACGCGAACCTTGGATTTGCAGGTTCACGCAAACGACAGAGATTACACGTCATGTAATCCGGATGAGGAGTCAGTAACAAAGGACAAAATCGCCAGCGACGAAATTCCTTTGTACGGCACACGGCTCATTTCTGTCCACCTACGACCGGACAAGATTCTCAGGACCATACGTGGTCCTAACGGACAAATTTTTTACGGGATTCACAATCTTTTTAGTACTAACGAAATCTCAGATTCTGCAGATTCCGCAGGGTACAGAATGTAGGAAATTACTCTTCACGCAGGTACAGTACCATTAAAGCGCCGATCGCAAATTACCGATTTGCAGAAATCGAGGAGCACAGCAAGTACAGTACCATTAAATCGCCAACCCTATATTACCGATTCGACGAAATCGAGGAGCGAGGGAAATATCGACACGAGCTCGAGTGGGAGTGTTGATTTTAGGCGATCTCGGACGATATTATGTACGGATATCGGAGGGCCGATATTATGTACGGAAATCGAATCGCCGATATTGTACGGACGGCAAGATCGAATCGTACGGAATCGAGTGACGATTCCACGACAGACATTTCCGACGGAAATTTTGACACATTTGGGAGCAGCCACCGACAGTTGACATCACCTATTTCGGCGTGTAGTCATTGGACCACATTGTACACACATTTAGCATTCAGATCGGCGTGCACATGTATAAATAGCAAGCATTCCACAAGAAGAGATTATCTCTCACACACATCATATCACAAGATAGCAAGATTGTTTAGACAATGGTGTTTAGCACTTTATTGATAGAAACACATTGTATACAAGAGAGATCACAGATCATAGATCATAGAGATTAGACATTCAAATCTTAGGAGGAGAATCCAGCTTTTATTTTCACAGGGAAATGTCCAGAGTGACAACTGTAATTCCTACTTTTATAATTCCATTTAAAGTTGCCTAAACTTGCCTCATCTATTGTCTACATCTAATTCTACTCCCATCTCTAACCCTTTGTGAGCCACATACCGGCACCCCTTCAAGTGTATGTTCTAGGCATTTCTACTTTAGCCCTCGGCCAGGGGCTAAGGTGAGCACCTAAAACTAAGAAAATAAACCTCATTATCAAAGCTTGCTGTGAAGATTCCTTTCCTAGTTCCTGTTTCAAACTCCTTTTCATCTAGGACAGCTGTTGAGACTACGTTCTTGCTAAGTTGTGGAATGTAAAGAACGTCATAGAGTGTTACAATTGAGGCCTTTCCATCAACTAGAACCTTCAAGTCAACAGTTCCAACAAGACTTGTGGTTTGTACTCTACCATCTCCGTACTCTATCTCAACTGTTGGGATCTTTTTCAGTTTAGTGAACCACCGCTTATCTTTGCACATATGCATTGAAGCCCCTGAGTCTATGATCCACCCATCCTCGGGTGGATCCCTCTTACCTTCGAAAGCACACTTTTGTCTTCGTGGAATGTCGACATGCTTTTCAGTGTTTTTCGGATTAAGGAGAAGCTCCTCAAGCTCCTCTTCGGGTTCAGTTTTTTCTTCCACTTCCTTTCAAGAACTTGAGTCAGGAAAGCCTTTTTCTTTCCTCTGTCCTTTGAGGTTTCTTGACCATCTTTCAGTCGAAGATCTGCAAGTCTGACACAATCTGCCATATAGTGTCCCGGTTTCTTGCAGAAGTGACATAATCCTCCTCGAGAAGTTCCTCTCCACTGTCTATCAAATCTGCCACCTCCTTGTCCTCTTCCACCAAAGTTTCGATAAGGATCTTTCCCTCTCACCTCATCACCCTTCCGCCAATCAGCTCCTGCAGACAATGCTTGAACACTTGGACTCCCTCTCCTAAGCTCTATGGTGCTTTCTTTCACTAAAATCATTCCCACAGTTTCATCCCAATTCCAATTGCTATCTCCTATGTCCCGCAATCGGTTAATGATATTCTCATACTCTTCAGGTAGTTTCATCATTAATGTGTTCACTCTTTGTCTCTCAGACCATGAGTTAATGCTCCTAAATCATTGCAATAATTATCCATACTTCCTCCTTTATAAGTATAAGGTGCAATCTTATTTTCTGCCAACTGTTGTTGCTACAATGATCCACTCTTATATTTGTTAACTAGTGATATCTAAATCTGAGATGAAGATTTGACATGCATAAGAGGAATGGCAATGCCCTTTGCTACACTTTTAAGAATTAAGAGCTTAGCAACCTTGTCTTTGTAGTTCCACTTTTCATACTCTAATCTTTCCGTCTGAACCCTTGTCGTTGTTGCTGGTGGTGCTGTTGCCGGTATCGCCTTCGGCAATGGTGTTACTTGAGTTGCAACTCCTTCCTTTTCTCCTTCCATGACAATCTCTTCTCCTTTCTCATCTTCATCCTCGGTGATGGTGGCAGCTGTTCTACCAACTATAGAGGCGGAGGTGCCAGAAAAACGTGTCCCTCCAAACCCAGGTGGAGGTGGGCATCGAATTTGTCCAAACTCTATGCCCTATAAATGCTTCTCAAATAGTTCTCCCTCCATCATCATTTCCCAATAAAGAAAGTCTGATCCATCAAATATGGGCACCCTAGAGGGTGGGCCCATAACCTGAAATTTTGTGGTCTCCATTGACCCACAGAATGAGCAGCCTATGTAAAGCCTCTAGGATAATATTTGCCCCTTCTACTTTCCCGCTGAATAAGCGCCGCCTAGGCAAACAAATATTCTGACCACTCTCACCCTTGTGAGGAAAAGACTCCCCTGAGTCAAACGCAAAAAGAATCACTGAATTTGCTCACCCGAGCAGTAAGTTATGGCTGGTCAAAGATGACCTTTATAGTTACAAGCTCTCTTAGAGAGAGAGGTACCTAAATATTACTAAGTCTCGGTCTGCCTACTCACGACTACCTATTATTAAACCCTAGTCCAATAGGAACACTATAAAGTACAAGAAGGTACAATGGGCGATGTACTTATTGTACAACTATTGTACGACAAGGTCTACAAGGTGACACCTGTCATATCAGAAGCCATGGTTCCTCCTCCCATCTTCTCCGGTATCAAATAATGTGGCGCCACGTGGCACCGCGTGACGCTATATCCGTATGCCGCCGAAAAGCTCACTTCGCGTGGCGGCTATAATGCCGGCCGTCCGATCAAAACATATTTTACACGGTTCAGATTCGCGTACATGCAGAAATTGCTCATTTTGGTTAGTCTGCTGTTAATTAGCTGTTTCGTTAATGTTTATATATATATGAAACCCGTGACGTGTATCGTTTCGTAACGCCTTAATGGTTAAGGTGTTAGGCTATAAAGAATCTAGAGGTCACAAGTTTAAATCTAGACCTAAGCATCGTTTTAGCCAAAATACCCTTAACTGCAAAAACTGCCACTTTCTAAATATCGCGGCAGCCATGGCTCGCCTTTGATCCTTACTCTCTTTCTTTAAAACAAAACTAAAATAGGGAAGTGAACTATTAATTACCTCTTTTCAACAGATATATAGAGTTCGATAAATATATAAATAGTTATACATAGATTAATTCGTTTAACGGGAAATAGATACTTAGTACATAGATACAGTTTAATTTAGTACGGAGTACGGTACGAGGACGGAACGGATACCACGCATTTGTTTCCCTATCGAAACAAATACCGCACACCAATTTTCGACGGCTAAAATTGAATGCCGGTTTAAATCGGACGGCCGCAATAAATGTCGAGATGACGCAACAGGTTTTTTGGCGTTTGCGGACATCACCACTCTGAATGACACGTGGCTACATTTTACAAGTTGCGGAATCTCCGGAAAGGAACATAACAAATCCGAATGTGACAAATGTCACATCATAACATCATCGTACAATGTCCGTACAAAAATTACTATGGCACCTGTACTTTCTTTACGGTACCGTTTTTCTGATGTGGCATGACCTAGCGCCACGTGGAGGGATAATATGTGGAAACAAAAATTGAAGGGATTATAAGAGCGAATCCGAATAGGACATGTGTTAAGTTTTTAGCCATGTCGTATGATTGTTGTACAAAAGGTACACCAGCACTTGTACCTTTATGTTCTATATAATAATTTGATTGGTCCTTACCTCAGAACTAGAGGGTTTAGAGAGGGGTTTAGGACTTAGAATATTTCTGGTAGGTAGTTGCCTCTCCCAGAGAGCACCTTGTATAAATGGCAAACTTTGGCTAGTCATAACTATTAATTCAGTTGACCATTTTTAGTGATTCTTTTTGCTGCGGACTCACGGAAGTCTAAGCTACACAGGGGTGTTATTTGTCGGAGTCTTTGCCTGTTTGGGGGGCTGCATTTATAAGGGAAAGTCAAAGTGGGTGAATGTGTCCAAATCTCATATTCTAACTTTGTATTCTGTGGTGGAACTGACCACACAGAAAGTTTTATTTCACAGGGGTGAAGCTCATATGGGGTTTTCATTGTCAAAGGGTCAATCATTTGGGTTTATATCAAGTTGGAGTCGACACTATCTAGATTAGCTTCTTTTGATCTGCGAATTCTGTGTGGCGATGGAGCCCATAGAATTTCAGGTTATGGGCCCACCATCTAGGGTGCCTATCTTCGATGGAACAAACTTCACTTATTGGGAGTTTACGATGGAGGGGTTACTTTTCGAGAAGAACTTATGGGGAATTGTTTCGGGAAAAGTGAGATGTTCGCCACCTGGCTATGGAGGAGCTTACTATGGAGAATCATCTGAGGTTGCCCAAAATATAAACTGGAGTTCAAATGCAACGGAAGAAGAAGGGAAAAACCTTGGCGTGGAAGGGGAAAAAGGGGAGAAGGGAAAAGGAACAACGATGGTGAGGGGAGATAGGCTCTCGGCTATGGTTCCACTTGTGGGGGTTATAACTGAACCAAAAACTGAAGAAAATGACAGGAAAATTTGGGAATATAAAAACACTATAGCAAAACATCTCATACTTAGATATGTGTCTAAGTCCATAGCTATCACTCTTTTAAGTCTAATCAAGTCTTCGGAAATCTGGGAAACACTAATTCAGATTTATAAGAGTGAGACTATACAGAGGCAGCAGTTAGTAAAAAAAGAAATAGAGGCATATGTTTATAAAGGCGGTAGCATGAAAGAGTTTTGCAATGATATTTTTGCGTTATATGTTGAACTTGCTAGTGCGGGATATGTAGAATCTGAGGAGAGAAAGATTAATACACTAATCATGAAACTCCCAGATGGTTTCGAAGACATCATTTACCGTATGCAGGGAATGGATGGCTCCTCCTGGACTAGGAGCATCACCATGGGGATAATACTTGTGAGGGAAAGCACCTTGGAGCTTCGTAGGGGAAGTGAGAGGGTGACTGCATTTACAGCTGGTGGTGACTGGCGGAAGCTTGATGAGAGGAACGGCGGTGACGAGCGAAAGCGTGATGAGAGGAAGAAAGACAAAGGTAAACCTTATCGAAACTTTGGTGGAAAGAGAGGGAGAAGAAAAGAATGGGGATTGTTGGAAAAAGTGATTTGCTTCTTTTGTAGAGAACTAGGTCACCATTTGGAGGAGAGTCCTCGTTTGGAAGAACTTAGAAGTTGAGTGTGAATAAGGAGGAAGAAGGGGAATGGGATGAAGAAATCTTGGAGCTTCTTCACATCAGTAAAATGGAGAAGAGAGAAAAGTACACTGAAATTCCACGAAGGCAACAGTGTGCTTTTGGAGGTATGAGGGGAGTAAAGAGAGGGGAGGCACTTGAGGATGTCAAGGAGTGTAGAGTGGATGACTTAAAAATGAGAAAGTCAGATCTAGGATCTTTAAGTGAAAACAGATAGATAAAATTAATGAGGATAATTTTATAGGTATTTTAGAATTAGAAAACTGGTCGGAAAGGAAAACCTTAACGAATTCCGAGGAAAGGGGATAAGAGAAACTAGAAGGGGTTTTTAAGGATAAGGGAGGAGAAGAATATTTAATGAAAGGTTTAAGGGAGGAGAAATACTTATTAGGAATAAATTTAGAAAGAGAGAGTGGAAAGAAATCCATAAGAGAGAGTGAGGAAAGTTCAATTTTTGCGGGTAATAGGTTTGACATCGCTAAAGGGAGTGATGGTATTTATGAAGGTGTGCCTGTAAAAGGGTTAGCATCTGGGTGTTTTTGTAGATTGGAGATGGGGCTGGCTGTTTGGATTACAAGAGGGAACCCGGTTTGTGTGTGGATGAAAAAGTGATGAGGTGGATAAAATCTTTGCTCGGATTTATAAAAAGTGGGATGTTAAATAAAATATAAGATGCAATTATTATTTCAGTTCATCTAATGCACTGTGTTAAATACGAGAGTATTTTCTTAAGTTTTATGAGAGGAAAAGGAAAAAGGAAAAAGAAAAAGAAAAAGGGGAGGGGGTGTTTGTTTACTTGTTTGTGGAAGTTGAAAGGAAAATAGACTAGAAAATAAGGAGAGTGATGATATTTCAGTATTTTCTAGGTCTGTATTAGGATAGAAAAAGAGCTGAGGCGGTCTGTGTCTAACTCCCCTCACCAAGCCCCCACACTTATTGTAGTCACTGAAGGCTGGAAAGGGAGCTAGAGCCATGGCTACCTAAACTCTCTAGAGAAGACAGAGGGTGGATTAGGTTGATTGGGGTGGATTAGGTTGATTAACCAAAAGGTACTTGACGGTACCAGGAATTGATCCTGGTACCTGTTGTCCATCAAGTAAACGTAGTCGTTAGCTTTAACCTTTAAGTCTAGAACTAGCGTTGGATATATAGAGTTCGATAAATATATAAATAGTTACACGGAGATTAATTCATTTAACGGGAAATAGATACTTAGTACATAGATACAGTTTAATTTAGTACGGAGTACGGTGTAGAAATTAATGGTCCTTTTTTTAAGTATTTTCTAGGTCTAAATAGAAATAAAGAAAGAAGCCGAGGCAGTCTACCTCTAACTTCTCTCTCCAACTCTCAAACTTGTCGCAGTCACTGAGAAATTGGAGAGGGAGCTAGAGCCATGGCTACCTAGGCTATCCATAGGTTTAAAAGAAATATATATTAGTTAGGGGTTTATTTACTAAAAGGTATATGCTGGCCACAGGATTTGATCTTGGTACCTACCGGCCGGCAGATAGCCGGTAGCCGGTAGCCTTAGCCGTTAAGTCTAGAACTAATGTTACGTACTATATGGTTTGATAATTAATTAAACATTATCAAGTACGATAATTCATTTAACTGTAAATGTTTACGGGATACATAGATCCAGTAATGTAAAGGTACGGATTACGGTACGGATAAGAAACCAATAACGCCAATTATTTCTTTAATGAAACGAATATCGCGCATGAATTTATTACGGCTACAATTAAATGTGAATTTAATCGGACGGCCGGAATTAACGTCGAGATCGCGAAAGAGGATTTCGGCGGTTTGTGGTCATCGCCACATCGAATGATACGTGGCGCAATGACATTCGATTGCGCATCTCCAAGGATTAAGGGAGCAAATCTGGACATACCACGTGTCGACATTAAGGCCATGTCGTACAGTATCCATACAAAAAGTACACTGGCAGCTATCCTTTTGTGTACGGAACTGTAATTTGATTGGTTCCTGAAATTCTATGGGCTCCATTGCCACACAAAATTCGCAGGTCCAAAGGAAGCTAATCTAGATAGTGCCGACTTCAACTTGATATAAACCCAAATGATTGACCCCTTGACAATCAAAACCCCATTAGAGCTTCACCCCTGTGAAATAAGACTTTCTGTGTGCTCAGTTCCACCACAGAATGCAAAGTTAGAATATGAGATTTGGACACATTCACCCACTTTGACTTTCCCTTAGAAATGCAGCCACCCAGGCAGGCAAAAACTCTGACCGACTACACCCCTGTGTATCCTGGACTCCCCTGAGTCCGCAGCAACAAGAATCACTGAATTTGGTCAACTGAATTGATAGTTATGGCTGGCCAAAGTTTGCCATTTATACAAGGTGCTCTCTGGGAGAGGCATCTACCTACCAGAAATATTCTAAGTTCTAGTCCCTCTCTAAACCCCTTCTACTGAAGTACGGCGCCAATCACAAGACTGTACCGTACATAAAAGTACAGGCGCCGGAGTACTTTCTGTACGGAAATTGTACGATAAGATCATACGAGTGACAAATGTCACACCCAAACTTGTTATCTTGCGCTCCGGAGATTCCGCAATCCTCCAGCGCATTTCCACGTGTCATCCGGGGTGGCGGCGTCAGAAAACGCCAAGGCGGCCATTCCGGAATCTCGGCTAGCACCACGGCCGTCGATTAAATCTGGTATCCATTCTTACCCGTCGAAAATAAGTGCGCGGTATTTGTTTCGCCGTCGAAACAAATGCGCGGTATCAGTTTCGCGCAAACCATACTTCACTAAACTGTTTCTATGTACTAAGGATCTTTTTGCGCCGTTAAATGAATTCGTCTACGTGTACATATTTATATAATTATCAAACCCTATATGTCCTAGCACTAGTCCTAGACTAAACGGACAAAGCTAACGGCTACATTGACAGACGGCAGGTACCAGGATCAATTCCTGGGTCCGTCAATTCTTTTAGTAAACCCATCTATTTTCTGCTAACTGTCTGCTAGAAAGCTTTAGGCAGCCATGGCCCTATCACCCTACCCAGCCTTCAGTGACTACAACAAGTGTGGGGGCTTGGTAAAGGGAGTTAGAGGTAGACCGCCTCTACATTTTTCCTATTATAATACAGACCTAGAAAATACTCAAATATCAACACTCCCCTTATTTTCTAGTCTATTTTCCTTTCGACTTCCTCACACAAATAAACGCGCACTCTCTTTCCCTTTTTCTCTTTTTATTTCTTTTCTTTTTCTTTTCATAAAACTTTAAGAAAATACTCTCGTATTTAACACAGTGCATTAGATGAACTGAAATAATTATTGCATCACATATTTTATTTAACATCCCACTTTTCATAAATCCGAGCAAAGATTTTATCCACCTCATCACTTTTCCATCCACACACAAACCGGTTTCCCTCTTGCAATCCAAACAGCCAGCCCCATCTCCAATCTGCAACACACACCCTGAGGCTAACCCTTTTACAGGCACACCTTCATAAATGTCATCACTCCCTTTAGTGATGTCAAACCCATCACCCCCAAAACATGAACTTTCCTCACTCTCTTCCATGGATTTCTTTCCACTCTCACTTTCTAAATTTATTCCCAATAAATATTTCTCCTCTCCCCTATCTTTTATAACCCCTTCTAGTTTCTCTTCTCCCCTTTCCTCGGAATCCGTTGAAGTCTCCCTTTCCGACCAGTTTTCTAATTCCAAAATACCTATAAAATTATCCTTATTGATTTTATTTTTCCCGTTTTCACTTAGGGATCCTAGTTCTGACTTTATCATTTCTAAGTCATACACTTTACACTCCTCGACATCCTCAAGTACCTCCTCTCTCTTTACTTCCCCTATACCTCCAAAAGCACACTGTTGCCTTCGTGGAATTTCTGTGTACTTTTCTCTCTTCTCCATTCTACCGATGTGAAGAAGCTCCAAGATTTTTTCATCCTCTTTCTCCTCTTCCCCTTCTTCCTCCTCATTCACACTCCAACTTCTAAGTTCTTCCAAACGAGGACACTCTTCCATATAGTGACCCGGTTTCCTACAAGCGAAACAAATCCCCTTTTTCAAAGTTCCCCTTTCTTTTCCTCTCCCTCTCCTTCCACCGAAGTTTTGATAAGGTTTACCTTTGTCCTTTTTCCTTTCATCACGCTTCCGCTCGTCACCGTCGTTCCTCATATCACGCTTCAGCCAGTCACCACCAGCTGTAAATGAAGTCACCCTCTCACTTCCCCTACGAAGCTCCAAGGTGCTTTCCCTCACAAGAATTATCCCCATGGTAATGCTCCAAGTCCATGAGGAGACATCCATTCCCTGCATACGGTAAATGATGTCTTCGTACTCATATGGAAGCTTTATGATTAGTGTATTAATCTTTCTCTCCTCAGATTCTACATATCCCGCACTAGCAAGCTCAACATATAACCCAGCAATATCATTGCAAAACTCTATCATGCTACCGCCTTTATAAACATAGGCCTCTATTTCTTGTTTTACTAACTGCTGCCTCTGTATAGTCTCACTCTTATAAATCTGAATTAGTATGTCCCAAATTTCCGACGACTTGGTTAGATTTAAGAGAGTGATAGCTATAGACTTAGACACATATCTAAGTATGAGATGTTTTGCAATCGTGTTTTTATATTCCCAAATTTTTATATCATTTTCTTCAGTTTTTTGTTCAGTTATAATTCCCCACAAGTGGAACCGTAGGCGAGAGCCTGGCTCCCCTCACCATAGGTGTCCCTTTATCCTTCTCCCCTATTTCGCCTTCCACGGTAATAATCTTCCCTTCACCTTCCGTTGCACCTGAACTCCGGTTGGTTTTCTGGGCAGCCCCAGATGATTCTCCATAGTGATCTCCTCCAAAGCCCGGTGGCGGACACCTCACTTGTCCCGAAACAATTCCCCACAAGTGCTTTTCGAAAAGCAATCCCTCCATCGTGAACTCCCTATAAGTGAAGTTTGTTCCATCAAACATAGGCTCCCTAGATGGTGGGCCCATAACCTGAAATTCTATGGGCTCCATTGCCACACAGAATTCGCAGGTCCAAAGGAAGCTAATCTAGATAGTGCCGACTTCAACTTGATATAAACCCAAATGATTGACCCCTTGACAATCAGAACCCCATTAGAGCTTCACCCCTGTGAAATAAGACTTTCTGTGTGCTCAGTTCCACCACAGAATGCAAAGTTAGAATATGAGATTTGGACACATTCACCCACTTTGACTTTCCCTTAGAAATGCAGCCACCCAGGCAGGCAAAAACTCTGACCGACTACACCCCTGTGTAGCCTGGACTCCCCTGAGTCCGCAGCAACAAGAATCACTGAATTTGGTCAACTGAATTGATAGTTATGGCTGGCCAAAGTTTGCCATTTATACAAGGTGCTCTCTGGGAGAGGCATCTACCTACCAGAAATATTCTAAGTTCTAGTCCCTCTCTAAACCCCTTCTACTGAGGTACGGCGCCAATCACAAGACTGTACCGTACATAAAAGTACAGGCGCCGGAGTACTTTCTGTACGGAAATTGTACGATAAGATCATACGAGTGACAAATGTCACACCCAAACTTGTTATCTTGCGCTCCGGAGATTCCGCAATCCTCCAGCGCATTTCCACGTGTCATCCGGAGTGGCGGCGTCAGAAAACGCCAAGGCGGCCATTCCGGAATCTCGGCTAGCACCACGGCCGTCGATTAAATCTGGTATCCATTCTTACCCGTCGAAAATAAGTGCGCGGTATTTGTTTCGCCGTCGAAACAAATGCGCGGTATCAGTTTCGCGCAAACCATACTTCACTAAACTGTTTCTATGTACTAAGGATCTTTTTGCGCCGTTAAATGAATTCGTCTACGTGTACATATTTATATAATTATCAAACCCTATATGTCCTAGCACTAGTCCTAGACTAAACGGACAAAGCTAACGGCTACATTGACAGACGGCAGGTACCAGGATCAATTCCTGGGTCCGTCAATTCTTTTAGTAAACCCATCTATTTTCTGCTAACTGTCTGCTAGAAAGCTTTAGGCAGCCATGGCCCTATCACCCTACCCAGCCTTCAGTGACTACAACAAGTGTGGGGGCTTGGTAAAGGGAGTTAGAGGTAGACCGCCTCTACATTTTTCCTATTATAATACAGACCTAGAAAATACTCAAATATCAACAATTCCGTACATCAGTAGATAGAGTCTGTGAGAGAGATAGGACTTAGAAAAATTAGGAGATAAGACCCTCTCCCCAAGAGAGCTTATGTACAAATGGTCAACTTTGACCCTCCATAACTTACTGCTTAAGGGAGCAAATCAGAGATTCTTTTTGCTATCGACTCAGGGGAGTCTTGCCTTCACATGGGTGAAGTTGGTCAGAGTTATTGTTTGCTAGGGTGGCAGTTTTTTTTGCTCAAACACAAAGGGGTCAGGGTTATACTAAAGGCTTCTTGGAAGTTATCCACTCTGAGGACTTATGGAGGTCTCAGAGTTTCATACGGTACAGGGACGGAACGGATACCGCGCATTTGCTTCGCTATCGAAATAAATACCGCGCACCAATTTTCGACGGCTAAAATTGAATGCATGTTTAAATCGGACGGCCGCGATAATTGCTGAGATCGCGCAAAATGTTTTTTGGCGTTTGCGGACGTCACTACTCTGAATGACAAATGGCCACACTATACATGTTGCGGAATCTCCAGAAATGAACATAACAAATCCGGATTTGACAAATGTCACATCATAACTTCATCATACAATGTCCGTACAGAAAGTACTCCAACACCTGTACTTTTTGTACGGTACTGTTTTTCTAACATGGCATGACCTAGCGCCACGTGGAGTGATAAGATTTGGAAGCAAAAATTCTGGGGATTATAAGATCGAATCCGGATAGGACATGTGTTAAGTTTTTAGCCATGTCGTACGATTGCCGTAAAAAGGTACACCTGCACTTGCACCTTTATGTACTATATAGTAATTTGATTGGTCCGTACCTCAAAACTAGAGAGTTTAGAGTGAGGTTTATGACTTTGAATATTTTTGGTAGGTAGCTGCCTCTCCCAGAGAGCACCTTGTATAAATGGCAAACTTTGGCCAGCCATAACTATCAATTCAGTTGACCATTTTCAGTGATTCTTTTTGCTACGGACTCATGGGAGTCCAAGCTACAGAGGGGTGTAGTCGGTCAGAGTCTTTGCCTGCTAGGGTGGCTACATTTCTAAGGGAAAGTCAAAGTGGGTGAATGTGTCCAAATCTCATATTCTAACTTTGCATTCTGTGGTGGAACTGAGCACACAGAAAGTCTTATTTCACAAGGGTGAAGCTGTTATGGGGTTTTGATTGTTAATGGGTCAATCATTTGGTTTATATCAAGTTGGAGTCGGTACTATCTAGATTAGCTTCTTTTGATCTACAAATTCTGTGTGGCAATAGAGCCTAAGAATTTCAAAATTTTCTTCTTTTCATTGCTTAAAATCAGCTTTAACATCCCTTGGCTACCTTTCTCAGCAGTAAAATAAACTTCCTCCTCAAAACTAGCAGTAAAGACTCCTTTCCTAGTGCTAGTATCAAAATCTTTATTATCTAATACAGACGTAGAGATAAGGTTTTTGTTCAACTCTGAAAAAACAATACAACAAAGAATGTAACTATAGATATCTTTCTTTTTACTAACACTTTTAGATCTATTGATCTTACAAGAGAAGTACAGATTATCCTCCCATCCCCGTACCCCTCCTAAGCTCCCTAGGCACGAGGTATGGTCCAATTGTAAGACTGTACCGTATAAGAAAGTACAAGTACCGTCGTACTTTGTGTACTGTCCATGTACAACATCGCCATAATATGACATTTGTCACATCTAAAATTATCATCTCGCGTTTTGAAGATCCCGCAATTCTCCCACATCCTGTCGCGTGTCATCCGGAGTAGCGGTGCCCGAAAAACACCAAGTTGTCCACTCCAGAATCCTGGCTCGCACCACGGCCGTTCGAGGAAGGGGGACATTTAATATTGGTCGTAAAATAAAGTGTCGTTTCGTTAATTCCTTGCGGTCCGGAATTAGTGCAGTCTAACCCGTTTTCGTGTACAGTCCGTCCCGTAAGCAGTTAAACGAAATATATTAATTCGTTCGCGTTTATATAATTAAACTTCCCCTGCTCTGAAACTCTGTGTGCTCCATTGCCCACAGAAATCGCAGATCCAAAAGAAGTTAATCTAGATAGTGCCGACTCCAAGTTGATATAAACCCAAATGACTAACTTCTTCATAATCACAAACCCATTATAGCTTCACCCTTGTGAAATAAGACTTTCTGTGTGCTTAGTTCCACCACAGAATGCAAAGTTAAAATATGAGTTTTGGACACATTCACCCACTTTGACTTTCCTTTAGAAATACAGCCACCCTGGCAGGCAAAAACTCTAACCGACTACACCCTTGTGTAGCTTGGACTCCCTCGAGTCCGCAGCAAAACGAATCACTAAAAATGGTCAAGTAAATTGATAGTTATGAATGGTCAAAGATGACATTATATACAAGAGCTCTCTCGGAGAGAGGCTGCTACCTACTAAATTTTCAAAGTCCTATTCCCCCTCCAAACTTTATCTTTTGACACACAACACCAATCAAATTACTGTGTCGTACAAAAAAGTACAGGTACCGATGCACTTTTTGTACGGCCATCGTACAACATGGCCAAAATGTCAACACGTGTCAAATTGGGATTTGTTCCCGTTATCTCCGGAGTTTTCGCAATCCAATGTTGTCGCGCCACGTGACACTCGAGGTGGTTATGACGATAAAACGCCAAAAGTACCTATTCCGCGATCGCGGCGCCTATCGCGCCCGTCCGATCAAAACCGACTTTAATTTTAACCGTTGAAAATAGGTGCGCGGTATTTGTTTTTCGGTCAAAACAAATGCGCGGTATTTTTTTCGTAATATACATAAGACCGTACTATATTTGAAATGTTTCTATGTACTAGGAATCAATTCGTCTCATTAAATGAATTGATCTATTTAATAACATTTATATGTTTATCAAACCTAACAGTACTTAGCAGTCGTCCTAGACTAATTTGATAAAGCTACCGGTTAACGACTATCTTGACGGACGGCAAGTTCAGGTTCAAATCCTGGGTCCGTCAACTGTCATTTTGGTAAATCTACCCACTCTATTCCATGTCTTCTATAGAGGACCTAGGCAGCCATGGCTTTATATCCCTTGTCCAACCTTCAGTGACTAGAAAAAGTGTGGGGGCTGGGAGAGGGGAGTTAGACGCAGACTGCCTCTGCTATTTTCCTATCCTAATACAAACCTAGAAAATACTCAAATATCAACATGCTCTAGCACTAATCCTAGACTATAGGATAAAGCTACCGGCTACTGTATTTTTGACGGACGCTAGGTACCAGGATCAAATCCTGGGTTCATTAAGACCTTTTTGGTACACCTACTAGAAACTACAGCTTGTGTCTCTCCGTGGGTAGCATGGGTAGCCATGGCTCTAGCTGTCTCTCCAACCTTCAGTGACTGCGACAAGTGTGGGGATTTAGAGAGTGGAGTGAGAGGCAGGCTGCCTTTTCTGACTTCCTTTTATTAATTTTCCTTTATCAGACCTAGAAAATACATACATTTCAACACTCCTATTATTTTCTAGTCTGCTTTCCTTTTAACTCATACTAAATACATTTTTCTTTTCTTTTTCTTCTTTCTTTTCTTCGCATAAACCTTTAAGGAAATAACCTCATATTGAGAAAGGTCTGTTAGATGAGCTGAAATAAACATTGCATCTTGTTGATCACACATTTTATTTAGCATCCCACTTTTCAAAAATCTGAACAAAGATTTTATCCACCTCATCTCTTTTCCATCCACACAAAATCCATTTTTCCTCTTCTAATTCAAACAGCTAGCCCCATCTCCAATCTGCAACACACACCCAAATGTTAACCCTTTTACAAGCACACCTTCATAGATGGCATCACTTGTAGAAATAAAAGGTTATTTTAGTATTTTCTAGGTTTTGTAAAATGCAGAAAAGAAGCAAAGGCAACGTGCCTCTAACTCCTCTCTCTAGCTCCCACACATGTCGCAATCAGTGAAAGATTATAGAGGGTGAAAGAGCCACGGCCGCCTATGCTATCCTGACAGGGACGAATATTAGGTTTGTAGATTTTACCAAAATGAACTTGGCGGAACAACAGTTTAAATCTATTACCTGCTGTCCTTCAAAATAGCCGATAGCTGGTAGCCTTAGCCATCTAGTCAAAACCGAAGATATATGATATAGGGTTTGATAGTTATCTAAATTTTAACATGTAGGCTATTTCATTAAACGGGATATTTTGACATACATAAAGTATGTAATAAACGTCGTACGGAAAATCTGAAACGAATATCACGCATTTTGTTTCGAAGAGGAAACAAATATTGCGCAAGTATTTATGACGACCACGATTGTAATCCGGCTTAATCGGACGACCACGAAGCATGCCGAGATCGTGGAATGGATTTTCGGCGGTTTACGGACGAGGTCACATCAATCGCCATGTGGCGCAATCACATTTGATAACGTCATTTCTAGGGATTCTAGTAACGAATCCAAAAATGACATGTGTCAACTTGTTGGCAATGTCGTACAATGGTCGTACAGAAAGTACACCGACACCTATACCATTATGTATGATACACTATTATGATTGGTGCCGTACTTCATTAAATAGATTTTTAGAGAGAGATAGGACTTAGAAAATTTTTATAGATTCGACCCTCTCTCCTAGAGAGCTTCTATACAAAAATGTCAACTTTGACCCTTCATAACTTACTGCTCAGGGGAGAAAATTCAGAGATTATTTTTGCTATTGACTCAGGGGAGTCTTCCCTTCACAAGGTTGAAGGTGGTCAGAGTTTTTGTCTGCCAAGGTGGCAATTATTCTTGCTGAAACACAAAGGGGTCAAGGTTATCCTAGAGGCTTCCTGTGAGCTGCATACTTTGAGGTCTTATGGAGGTCTCAGAGTTGCAGGTTATGCGCCCACCATCTTGGATGCCCATATTCAATAGAGCTGGCTTCATTTACTGGGAAAGTATGATGACAGAAGCTCTATATGAGAAACAGTTTTGGGGAATAGTGAGTGGACGAGTGAAGCGTCGATCCAGTCTTGGGATACCTCCAGGGTTTACAGGAGGCACATTCACTACAGATGTAGAACTATCTTTAACAAAGGATACAAAGGAAGGAGAGGTGGTGGACAAAGGAAAGGGAAGGAGACGGTCATACCAATAACAACCGGTTCGGCATTCATGTCACCTATTTCGAGGAACGAGGAGAAAGATATCGATACGTGGGACTACAACAATATGGCGGCCAAGCACTTCACCCTCCGCCATCTTACTTAAGGGCTTGCATCTCCCCATTTGCAGGTAGAGAGGGCATCCGATCTTTTGGTGGCTCTCATAAAGATGTACCGAAGTGGTACGATTCAGCACCAAGAGTTGCTTGATCAGAAAAAATTAAAGAGTTTGTATACAAAGGGGGGAAGATGTTCAATTTTTGCAATGAGCTTGCTACACTTTTCATGGAACTACAAAGTGCTGGAAAAGTATTTCTTGAAAAAGAAAAGGTCAACTGTTTACTGATTAAGTTACCCGATGAGTTCGAGAACATAATCTATCGTGTGCAAGACTTGGCGGACTCAAGGTGGATTTGGAATTTAGTGGTAGGGATGATTTGTAACTCTGAGACCTCCATAAGTCCTCAGAGTAGACAGCTTCCAAGAAGCCTCTAGGATAATCCTGACCCCTTTGTGTTCCAGCAAAAATAACTGCCACCCTGGCAGACAAAATCCCTGACCACCTGCACCCTTGTAAAGGCAAGACTCCCTTGAGTCGGTAGCAAAAAGAATCTCTGAATTTGCTCCCCTGAGCAGTAAGTTATGGAGGGTCAAAGTTGACCTTTTGTACAGAAGCTCTCTGGGAGAGGGGGTCCTATCTTCTAATTTTTCTAAGTCCTATCTCTCTCACAGACTCAATTTACTGATGTACGGAACCAATCAGAATTGAGTTTCTTACGCAAAAGTACAGCTGCCGGTGTACTTTATGTACGGACATTGTACAACATGGCCAAAATGTCGACACATGTCAAATCCGGATTCGGTGCCATAATCTCCGGAGATTCCACAATCCAACGAAATTTCGCCACGCGTCATCCGATGTGGCGATGGCCACAAATCGCCAAAATCTTCCTCCGCGATCTCGGCGCTAATCCCGGCCGTCCGATTAAATTCGGCTTTAATCGTAGCCGTAATAAATACATGCGCGGTATTTGTTTCATTTACGAAACAAATGCGCGGTACTGATTTGTGTCTGTACCGTAAGTCGTACATTATATATTACTGGATCTATGTATCCCTTAATCCATTTCAGTTAAATGGTTTATCGCTTGTATACATATCTAAATAATTATCAAACTATATGCTAGGTAACACTACCGCTAGACTTAACGGCTAAGGCTACCGGCTATTTCCTGTCTGCCGGCCGGTAGGTACAAGGATCAAATCCTGCCGCCGGCATATACCTTTTAATTAAATAAATAAACCCTTGGCTCTAGCTTCCTCTCCAATTTCTCAGTGACTGCGACAAGTTTGAGAGTTGGAGAGAGAAGTTAGAGATAGACTGCCTCGACTTCTATATTTCTTTTCAGACCTAGAAAATACTAATAAAACCATTAGTTTCTACACTCCCGTTATTTTCTAGTCAATCTTTAATTTCAGACCACACTTCTCCCTGCAAAAAATTAGCTTAGGGGAAGGCACAGGTTTGGTCATCATATCTGCTACCATCTCACTATGTGGTCTGTACTCTAAACTGATTATTTTGTTTTCTACTTTCTCTCTAACAAAGCTGAGTCTGATGTCCATGTGTTTGGCTTTAAAATGGTGTTTAGGATTGGCAGAAATAGCGATTGCTGCCTGATTATCACAAAATATTTTATGCACACCACTCTTAAGGTGACCAAGCTCACCAAGCAAAGACTTGACCCACATCAATTCTTTTACAGCAGAGCAAGAGGCCATATACTCAGCCTCCATGGTGGACTGAGCAATAACCTTTTGCTGTTTGCTACTCCAACAGCAAGCCCCATCACCCACATATAATACATATCGAGAAGTACATCTCCTCATCGGAGCATCACCATAACTGGCATCACTCCAAGTAGTGATGTCAGTATTCTCCCCACCCAAATGCAACCATAGATCTCTAGTTCCTACCAAGTATCTAAGGACTCTGTTAGTTGCCTCCCAATCCTTCTTAGTGGGAGCATTTAGACTTCTACTCAGCACTCCTACAGCTGCAGCTAAATCCGGCCGGGTACAATTCATAAAATAGATTAGACTTCCCACTACTTGCCTGTAAGGAATAGTCTGCATGAACTTCTGTTCATCAGGAGATAATTCCTCGTCTAAGACTATGACTCCTTCTTCCTCACTCCCCTCACTTCCCTTCTTCAACTCCATTGGAGTTGTACAACTATTAGCTTTATCCATTTGAAATTTTTCAAGCATGTTCCCTATTGCTTCCTTTTAAGTCAATCTTATAATTTTCCTTTTTCAGTCTCTCTCTACTTCAATTCCCAAAATATATTTTGCTTCCCCCATATCCATCATTTCAAATCTCCCCTTAAGATCGGTTTTCAGTTTATTAATTTTTTCCATTGATTTACTTAAAACAAACAAATCATCAACATAAATTGCAATAAATATAAAACCTTCCTCATCTTCGAAAACATAGATTGAGTGATCTGAGCTGATCCGAATATATCCTAGACCGGTAAGAAACTCATCAAGCTTCTTATTCCACTGTCGAGGCGCCTGTTTCAAACCATAAAGAGATTTAATCAGCCGGCATACCTTACTCTCCTCTCATTCTTCCATAAACCTTTCGGGTTCTCGCATGAAGATCTCCTCTTCCAATTCTCCATGCAAAAAGGTTGTTTTGATGTCCATCTGGTGCACTTCCATGTCTTCCGCTGCTCCCAGGCTGAGAAGTATGCGGTTTGAGGGAAATCTGACCACCGGGGCAAAGGTTTCCTCGTAGTCAATTCCTTCCTTTTGTGTAAATCCCTTTGCCACTAATCTGGCCTTGTAGCGCTCGATTGTGTTATCTGGGTTCAGTTTTAGTTCGAAAACCGACTTACAACCGATTGGTTTTCGGTTAGGTGGGCAATCCACCAGCTCCTAAGTATCGGCTGCCATGATTGAAGTCATCTCCTCATTGATGGCTGTCTTCCACCGGTTTCTTTCTGGACAAGTCATCGCCTCTCCATAAGTTGAGGTTCATCTTGATGAGATAGTTTAGTTACCTTGTTATTAACCTGTTTTTCTTGCAGTCTTTTGCTACTTCTCCTCCCTTCCTCAAAATCTGAGGTCGGAATAGATGGATCTCGTGGATTCTTTCGAACAAACTCGGCTTCTCCCCTATCCCTTGATTCCGAATCAATTTCCACCACGTCTTCCGCTTCGAGTAGAGTTGTCACTGGAGTTTCCACAGCGGAGTCCTTTTCGGTCTGATTTATTCCTACAACAATGTCATCTTCTCTAAAACCTGGATAGTTAGGAAGCTCAAAGTCATCGGAATTTTCTGACTCAAATCTGATTTTTACTGACTTCGTATATTTGAAGGGATCCACAGACTTTCCTTCATCCATAACTACTAGATGCTTTACTAAGATTATATCTTCCCTTTTTAGATCATAAACTCTATATCCTTTAACATCTTCATCATATCCTAATAAGTATCCTGGTTTTCCTTTAGGATCTAGCTTCCAATTGGACCGATCAGTATCTAGACTAAACACTTGACTGCCGAAAACCTTTAAGTGAGATATGTCTGGTTTCCGGCCTGTCCATCTTTCATAAGGTGTTTGATCTCTTATAGTTGAAGTAAGAACTCTATTCTTGAGGTAATTAGCACATTTCATTGCTTCTGCCCCAAACCTTTTCCCTATCTTTTTATCTGACAACACACATCTAGCACTATCACTTAGTGTTCTATTTAACCTTTCAGCTACCCCATTCTGTTCAGGATTTTCTGGAACTGTCTTTTGGTGTTGAACCCCATCTTCCCTCAGAAAATCCTCAAACTGGTTAGAAGTATACTCTCCACCATTGTCACTCCTTACTCTCTTGATTGGAGTATCATGGAGTTTTTCGCTCAATGCTTTATATTGTCTAAAACAATCCTCAGCTTCGGACTTGTTTTTCAAAAAATATACCCGGGAATACCGAGACCAATCATCAGTTATAGTCATCATAAATCTCTTCCCCCCCGGTGAGGGCACTTTGGCCGGTCCCCAAATATCTGTGTGTACTAGATCTAGAATTTTTCTCCCTTATAGGTGGTTGACTTAGGAAAGGGTAATCTGTGTGCTTTACCTTGAGCACATCCACTACAATCACTTATATCATCACTCTCACTGAACTGAATCCCTTCCACCACTCCCATCTTTTTCATCTCTCTTAACTTATCTAGATTCACATGCCGAAGCCTCTTATGCCACATCATAATATCATGAACACCAGCATAATAAAGTTTCTTCTTTTCATTACTTAAGATCAGCCTAAACATCCCATGGCTACCTTTCTCAGCAATGAAATAGACATCATCCTCAAAACTAGCAGTAAAGACTCCTTCCCTAGAGCTAGTAAAAAAACCCTTATCATCTAATACTGATGTAGAGATAAGATTTTTGTTCAGCTCTGGAATAAACAATACATCGGAGAATGTTAATATGGATGTCTTTCCTTCTACTAACACTTTTAGATCTACCGATCCTACAAGAGTAGTGGTGACTATCCTCCCATCCCCGTACTCTACCTCTACGGTGGGAATCTTTCTTATCTTAGTGAACAGGTGTCTATCCTTACACATGTGCATGGAGGCACCTGAATCTACAATCCAGCCTGCTTCACCTTTCAATCCACCGTAAGCACATTTGTGCCTTCGTGGAATTTCGACCTCATTCTTCGCCTCCAACTCCTCATCCAAAAGGAGCTCATCGTCCTCGTCCTCGGATTCAACCTCAAGTACCTGTGTGACAAGGGCCTTTTTCTTTCCTCTCGGGGTACCACCAGCCTGCCCCTCCTTTAACCGAAGCTTGGTTAGCTTAGTGCACTCTGCCATATAATGCCCCGGTTTCTTACAAAAGTGACATAGTCCTTTGGGAGCCCTTGGTTCGAACTCATCGGCCTGTTTTTTCTGCTCCCTACCCCCATAGTTTCCGACCGGTTTTCGGGAATCCCTGTTCCTCCAATCAGTCGCTGTTGCCAAGGCTTGGCCACTCTTTCCTCCCCTTCGGATCTCAATTGTATTCTCTTGAACGAGAATCATCCCTACCACTGAGTTCCATATCCACCTTGAGTCAGGCAAGTCCTGCACACGATAAACTATGTTCACGAACTCATCAGGTAACTTCATCAGTAAACAGTTAACCTTTTCTTTTTCACTAAAATCTTTTCCCCCGTACTCTGTAGCTCCATGAAGAATGTAGCGAGCTCATTGCAAAAATCCAACATATTTTCCCCTTTGTATACATACTCCTCAACTTTCTGATCAGCCAACTGTTGTTGCTGAATCATACCACTTCGGTACATCTCTATGAGAGCCATCCAAAGATCGGATGCTCTTTCTACCTGCAAATGAGGACATGCAAGTCCTTGAGTGAGATGGCGTAGGATGAAGTGCTTTGCCGCCATATTGTTGAAGTCCCAGGTTTCAGTATCATTCTCCTCATTCCTCAGAATAGGTGACATGAATGTCGAACCAGTTGCTATAGGTGTGGTCGTCTCCTTCTCCTTTCTTTTTTCCACCACCTCTCCTTCTTTTGTTTCCTCCGTTGAAGGTGGGTCCTCTTTCCTGGTGAATCTGGTTCCTCCAAACCCTAGAGGAATTCCAAGACTTGATGGACGCCCCAATCGTCCACTCAATATCCCCCAAAACCTTTTTTCGCATAGAGCTCCTATCATCATACTTTCCCAGTATATGAAGCCAGTTCCATTAAAGATTGGTACCCTAGAGGGTGGGCCCATAACCTGTAACTCTGAGACCTCCATAAGTCCTCAGAGTAGACAGCTTCCAAGAAGCCTCTAGGATAATTCTGACCCCTTTGTGTTCCACCAAAAATAACTGCCACCTTGGTAGACAAAAACCGTGACCTCCTCCACCCCTGTAAAGGCAAGACTCCCTTGAGTCGGTAGCAAAAAGAATCTCTGAATTTGCTCCCCTGAGCAGTAAGTTATGGAGGGTCAAAGTTGACCTTTTGTACAGAAAATCTCTAGGAGAGGGGGTCCTATCTTCTAATTTTTCTAAGTCCTATCTCTCTCACAGACTCAATTTACTGATGTACGGAACCAATCAGAATTGAGTTCCGTACGCAAAATTACAGCTGCCAGTGTACTTTATGTACGGACATTGTACGACATGGCCAAAATGTCGACACATGTCAAATCCGGATTCAGTGCCATAATCTCCGGAGATTCCACAATCCAACGGAATTTCGCCACGCGTCATCCGATGTGGCGATGGCCACAAAACGCCGAAATCTTCCTCTGCGATCTCGGCGCTAATCGCGGCCGTCCGATTAAATTCGGCTTTAATCGTAGCCGTAATAAATACATGCGCGGTATTTGTTTCATTTACGAAACAAATGCGCGGTACTGATTTGTGTCCATACCGTAAGTCGTACATTATATATTACTGGATCTATGTATCCCATAATTCATTTCTGTTAAATGGTTTATCGCACGTATACATATTTAAATTAATATCAAACTATATCGTACGTAACACTACCGCTAGATTTAACGGCTAAGGCTAGCGGATATTTCCTGTCTGCCGGCCGGTAGGTACAAGGATCAAATCCTGCCGCCGGCACATACCTTTTAATTAAATAAAAAAACCCTAATATAAAATTCCCGTAAACCTCAGGATAGCCAAGGTAGCCATGGCTCTAGCTTCCTCTCCAATTTCTTAGTGACTGCGACAAGTTTGAGAGTTGGAGAGAGAAGTTAGAGATAGACTGCCTCGACTTCTATATTTCTTTTCAGACCTAGAAAATACTAATAAAACCATTAGTTTCTACATGATTCTCGTTCGGGAGAATACAATTGAGGTCCGAAGAGGAGGAAAGAGTGGGCAAGCTTTGGAAGCAGGGATCGATTGGAAAAATAATGATTCTTGAAAAAAAACAGGTTGGAACTTATCGAGGGGAGGGGCAAAAAAATCAGACTAAGGAGTTCCGACCAAGGACTCCTTAGGGTTTGTGCCATTTTTGTAAGAAACCGAGGCACTATATGGCTGAATGCACTAAGTTAAATGAGCTGCGGTTAAAGAAGGGGCAGATCGGTGGACCCTCGAGAGGAAAGAAAAAGGCCTTTGTGACACAGGTTCATGAGGCAGAATCTAAGGACAAGGATTATGAACTCCTATAACATGAGGAGTTCGCAGCGAAAAATGAGGTCGAAATTCCACGAAAGCAGAAATGTGCTTTCGATGGATTGAAAGGTGAAGCAAGCTGGATTGTAGATTCAGGTGCATTCATGCACATGTGTAAAGATAAACAAATGTTCACTAAGATAAGAAAGATTCCCACCTTAGAGATAGAGTACGGGGATAGGAGGATAGTCACTTCTACTCTTGTAGGATCGGTTGATCTAAAAGTGTTAGTAGAAGGAAAGACATCCATAGTTACATTCTCCAATGTATTGTTTATTTCGTAGCTGAACAAAAACCTTATCTCTACGTCTGTATTAGATGATAAGGGTTTTGATAGTAGCACTAGGAAAAGAGTCTTTACTGCTAGTTTTGAGGAGGAAGTATATTTCACTGCTGAAAAAGGTAGCCAAGGGATGTTTAGGCTTATTTTAAGCAATGAAAAGAAGAAACTTTATTATGCTGGTGTTCATGATATAATGTTGTGGCATAAGAGGCTTGGGCATGTGACTCTAGATAAGTTAACAAAAATGAAAAATATGGTAGTGGAAGGGATTCAGTTCGGTGAAAGTGAGAATCTAAGTGATTGTAGTGGATGTGCTCAAGATAAAGCACACAGGTTACCCTTCCAAAAAATTGCCACCTATAAGAGAGAAAAGATTCTAAATTTCGTACACACAGATATTTGGGGGCCGGCCAAAGTGCCATCACCCGGGGGGAAGAGATTTATGAGGACTATCACCGATGATTGGTCTCGGTATTCCAAGGTGTATTTTTTGAAAAATAAGTCAGAGGCTTAGGAATATTTTAAACAATATAAAGGATGGAGTGAAAAATTCCATGAAACCTCAATCAATAGAGTAAAGGGTGACATTGGTGGATAGTATACCTCTAACCTGTTTGAGGATTTTTTGAGAGAAGATAGAATGCAACACCAAAAGACAGTTCCTCAAAATCTTGAGCATAATGTTGTAGCTAAACGATTAAATAGAACATTGAGTGATAGTGCTAGGAGTATGCTGTCAGATAAGAAGATAGGAAAGAAGTTTTGAGCTGAAGCAATGAACTGTACAAATTATCTCAAGAATAGAGTTCTTACTTCAGCAGTAAAAGGCCAAACTTCGTATGAGAGATGGACACGCCAAAAACCAGATGTTTCACACTTAAAGGTTTTCGATAGTCTAGTGTTCAGTTTAGGCACAGATTGGTCAAATTGGAAGTTAGACCCAAAAAGAAAACCAGGATATCTCCTAGAATATGATGAAGATGTAAAAAGATATAGAGTCTATGATCTCAAAAGAGAGGATATTATCATATTGAAGCACCTAGTGGTTATGGGTGAAGGAAAATTAATAGATCCCTTTAAGCATACAAAGACAGTCAAAATCAGATTTGGGTCAGAAAATTCTGATGACTTTGAGCTTCCTAACTATCCAGAGTTTCAAAAAGATGATGATCTTGCGGGTACGGATCAGATCGAGAAGGACTCAAATGTGGAACCTCTAGTATTAACTCCAACGGAAGCAGAAGACGTGGTGGAAATCGACCCGGAATCAAGGAATAGGGGAGAGGAAGAAATTGTTCGGAAGAATCGAAGAGAGCCATTTATTCCCACAACCGAGTTTGAGGGAGGAATAAGGAGCAGCAAAAGACTGCAAGAGAGACAAGTTAACAATAAGGTAACCAAACTGTCTCACCCCGATGAACCTCAAACTTATAATGAGGTAATGACTTGTCCTGAAAGAAATCGGTGGAAGACAACCATTAATGAGGAAATGGCCTCAATCATGGCGACCGATACACGGGAATTGGTGGATTGTCCCCTGACAAGAAGCCCATTGGGTGTAAGTGGGTATTTAAGCTGAAACTCAACCCGGATAACACCATTGAGCGCTACAAGGCTCGGTTAGTGGCGAAGGGATTTACCCAAAAAGAGGGAATTGACTACGAGGAGACTTTTGCTCCGGTTGTCAGGTTTCCTTCGGTTCGGATACTTCTCAGTATGGCTGCAGAAGAAGACATAGAAGTGCATCAGATGGACATCAAGACGGCCTTCTTACATGGAGAGTTGGAAGAGGAAATTTTTATGAGACAGCCTAAAGGATTTGTGGAGCAAGGGGAGGAATGTAAGGTATGTCGATTGATCAAATCTTTGTATGGGTTGAAACAAGCGCCCCGACAATGGAACAAGAAGCTCGATGAGTTTCTTACAGGTTTGGGATATGTTCGGATCTACTCAGATTAATCAATTTATTTGTTTAAAGATGAAGAATGAATTATTTTTATTGCAATTTATGTCGATGATTTGCTTGTTTTAAGTAAATCTATAAATAAAATGAATAAGTTGAAAAATGATCTAAAAGGAAGATTTGAGATGAAGGATATGAAGAAGCAAGGTATATTTTTGGAATTTAGGAAGAGAGAGACAGAGATAAAAAAATAATAAGATTAACTCAAAAAGTGGCTATTGGAAACATGTTAGAAAAATTCCAAATGGACAAGGCATATAGTTGTACCACTCATATGAAATCAAAGAAGGGAAATGAGGGGAGTGAGGAAGAGGGATTTATAATCTTAGATGATGAGGTAGGCCCGGAAGAGAAAATATTTATGCGGACCATCCTTTATAGACAAGTAGTTGGCAGCCTAATATATTTCATGAATTGTACCCGTCTAGACATAGCCGCAGCCGTAGGAGTACTAAGTAGGAGTCTGAATGCTCCCACTTAGAAAGATTGGGAGGCAACTATATCTCATAGGAACTAGAGATTTATGGTTGCATTTGGGTGGGAAAAATACTGACATCACCACTTGGAGTGATGCCAACTATGGGGATGCTCCTATGAGGAGATGTACATCTCGATATGTATTATATGTGGGTGATGGGGCTTGCTGTTGGAGCAGCAAGCAGCAAAAGGTCATTGCTCAGTCCACCATGGAGGCAGAGTACATGGCTTCTTGCTATGGCATAAAAGAATTAATGTGGGTCAAGTCTTTGCTTGGTGAGCTTGGTCATCTTAAGTGTGATTTCCAAAAAGTATTTTGTGATAATCGGACTGCCATTGGCATTTCTGCCTATCCTAAACATCACTTTAAAGCCAAACACATGGACATTAGACTTAGCTTTGTTAGAGAGAAAGTAGAAAACAAGATAATTAGTTTGGAGTATAAACCAGATACTGAAATGGTAGCAGATATGATGACCAAACTTGTTCCTTCCCTTAAACTAATTCTCTACCGGGAGAAGTGTGGTCTTAAAATAGAGAGTGACTAGAAAATAAGGGGAGTGTAGAAATAAAAGGTTATTTTAGAATTTTCTAGGTTTTGTAAAATGCAGAAAAAAAGCAGAGGCAGCTTTCCTCTAACTCCTCTATCTAGCTCCCACACTTGTCGCAGTCACTGAAAAATTTGAGAGGGAGAAGAGCCATGGCCGCCTATGCTATCCCGACGCGGACACATATTAGGTTGGTAGATTTTACCAAAATGAACTTGGCGGAACTAGGGTTGGAACCTGGTACCTGCCTTCCGTCAAACTAGCCAGTAGACGGTAGCCTTAACCATCTAGTCTAAACCGAAGATATATGATATAAGGTTTGATAATTATCTAAATGTTAACACGTAGGCTATTTCATTCAACGGGATATTTTGACATAGATACAGTTTATAATGTACGGCGTACAAAAAATCCGAATCGAATATCGCGTATTTTGTTTCAAAGGCGAAATAAATATTGCGCAAGTATTTATGACGGCCACGATTGTAATCCGGCTTAATCAGACGGCCACGAAGCATGCCGAGATCGCGGAATGGTTTTGCGGCGGTTTGCGGACGACGTTGAAACTCTGAGACCTCCATAAGTCCTCAGAGTGGACAGCTTCCAAGAAGCCTCTAGGATAATCCTGACCCCTTTGTGTTTAAGCAAAAATAACTGCCACCCTGGCAGACAAAAACTCTGACCAACTTCACCCCTGTGAAGACAAGACTCCCCTGAGTCGATAGCAAAAAGAATCTCTGAATTTGCTCCCCTGAGCAGTAAGTTATGGAGGGTCAAAGTTGACCTTTTGTACAGAAGCTCTCTGGGAGAGGGGGTCCTATCTTCTAATTTTTCTAAGTCCTATCCCTCTCACAGACTCTATCTACTGATATACGGAACCAATTGAAATTGAGTTCCGTACGCAAAAGTACAGCTGCCGGTGTACTTTATGTACGGACATTGTACAACATGGCCGAAATGTCGACACATGTCAAATCCGGATTCGGTGCCATAATCTCCGGAGTTTCCACAATCCAACGGAATTTCGCCACGCGTCATCCGATGTGGCGATGGCCACAAACCGCCGAAATCTTCCTCCGCGATCTCGGCGCTAATCTCGGCCGTCCGATTAAATTCGGCTTTAATCGTAGCCGTAATAAATACATGCGCGGTATTTGTTTCATTTACGAAACAAATGTGCGGTACTGATTTTTGTCCGTGCCGTAAGTCGTACATTATATATTACTGGATCTATGTATCCCGTAATTCTGTTCAGTTAAATGGTTTATCGCACGTATACATATGTAAATAATTATCAAACTATATGCTACGTAACACTACCGCTAGATTAAACGGCTAAGGCTACCGGCTACTTCGTGTCTGCCGGCCGGCAGGTACAAGGATCAAATCCTGCCGCCGGCACATACATTTTAATTAAATATATAAACCCTAATATAAAATTCTCGTAAACCTCAAGATAGCCAAGGTAGCCATGGCTCTAGCTTCCTCTCCAATTTCTCAGTGACTGCGACAAGTTTGAGAGTTGGAGAGAGAAGTTAAAGATAGACTGCCTCGACTTCTATATTTCTTTTCAGACCTAGAAAATACTAATAAAACCATTAGTTTCTACACTCCCCTTATTTTCTAGTCAATCTTTAATTTCAGACCACACTTCTCCCTGCAAAAAATTAGCTTAGGGGAAGGCACAGGTTTGGTCATCATATCTGCTACCATCTCACTATCTGGTCTGTACTCTAAACTGATTATTTTGTTTTCTACTTTCTCTCTAACAAAGCTGAGTCTGATGTCCATGTGTTTGGCTTTAAAATGGTGTTTAGGATTGGCAGAAATAGCGATTGCTGCCTGATTATCACAAACTATTTTCTGCACACCACTCTTAAGGTGAACAAGCTCACCAAGCAAAGACTTGACCCACATCAATTCTTTTACAGCAGAGCAAGAGGCCATATACTCAGCCTCCATGGTGGACTGAGCAATAACCTTTTGCTGTTTGCTACTCCAACAGCAAGCCCCATCACCCACATATAATACATATCCAGAAGTACATCTCCTCATCACAGCATCACCATAACTGGCATCACTCCAAGTAGTGATGTCAGTATTCTCCCCACCCAAATGCAACCATAGATCTCTAGTTCCTACCAAGTATCTAAGAACTCTCTTAGCTGCCTCCCAATCCTTCTTAGTGGGAGCATTTAGACTTCTACTCAGCACTCCTACAGCTGCAGCTAAATCCGGCCTGGTACAATTCATAAAATAGATTAGACTTCCCACTACTTGCCTGTAAGGAATAGTCTGCATGAACTTCTGTTCTTCAGGAGATAATTCCTCGTCTAAGACTATGACTCCTTCTTCCTCACTCCCCTCACTTCCCTTCTTCAATTCCATTGGAGTTGTACAACTATTAGCTTTATCCATTTGAAATTTTTCAAGCATGTTCCCTATTGCTTCCTTTTGAGTCAATCTTATAATTTTTCTTATTCGGTCTCTCTCTACTTGAATTCCCAAAATATATTTTGCTTCCCCCATATCCTTCATTTCAAATCTCCCCTTAAGATCGGTTTTCAGTTTATTAATTTTTTCCATTGATTTACTTAAAACAAACAAATCATCAACATAAATTGCAATAAATATAAAACCTTCCTCATCTTCGAAAACATAGATTGAGTGATCTGAGCTGATCCGAATATATCCTAGACCGGTAAGAAATTCATCAAGCTTCTTAATCCACTGTCGGGGCGCCTGTTTCAAACCATAAAGAGATTTAATCAGCCGGCATACCTTACTCTCCTCTCCTTCTTCCACAAACCCTTCGGGTTGTCGCATGAAGATCTCCTCTTCTAATTCTCCATGCAAAAAGGCTGTTTTGATGTCCATATGGTGCACTTCCATGTCTTCCGCCGCTGCTAAACTGAGAAGTATGCGGACGGAGGGAAATCTGACCACCGGGGCAAAGGTTTCCTCGTAGTCAATTCCTTCTTTTTGTGTAAATCCCTTTGCCACTAATCTGGCCTTGTAGCGCTCGATTGTGTTATCTGGGTTCAGTTTTAGTTTGAAAACCCACTTACAACCGATTGGTTTTCGGTTAGGTGGACAGTCCACCAGCTCCCAAGTATCGGCTGCCATGATTGAAGCCATCTCCTCATTGATGGCTGTCTTCCACCGGTTTCTTTCTGGACAAGTCATCGCCTCTCGATAAGTTTGAGGTTCATCTTGATGAGATAGTTTAGTTACCTTGTTATTAACCTGTTTTTCTTGCAGTCTTTTGCTACTTCTCCTCCCTCCCTCAAAATCTGAGGCCGGAATAGATGGTTCTCGTGGATTCTTTCGAACAAACTCGGCTTCTCCCCTATCCCTTGATTCCGAATCAATTTCCACCACGTCTTCCGCTTCGAGTAGAGTTGTCACGGGAGTTTCCACAGCCGAGTCCTTTTCGGTCTGATTTGTTCCTGCAAAAATGTCATCGTCTCTAAAACCTGGATAGTTAGGAAGCTCAAAGTCATCAGAATTTTCTGACTCAAATCTGATTTTTACTGACTTTGTATATTTGAAGGGATCCACAGACTTTCCTTCATCCATAACTACTAGATGCTTTACTAAGATTATATCTTCTCCTTTTAGATCATAAACTCTATATCCTTTAACATCCTCATCATATCCTAATAAGTATCCCGGTTTTCCTTTAGGATCTAGCTTCCAATTGGACCGATCAGTATCTAGACTGAATACTTGACTGCCAAAAACCTTTAAATGAGATAAGTCTGGTTTCCGGCCTGTCCATCTCTCATAAGGTGTTTGATCTTTTATAGCTGAAGTAAGAACTCTATTTTTGAGGTAATTAGCACAGTTCATTGCTTCTGCCCAAAACCTTTTTCCTATCTTCTTATCCGACAACATACTTCTAGCACTATCACTTAGTGTTCTATTTAACCTTTCAGCTACCCCATTCTGTTCAGGATTTTATGGCACTGTCTTTTGGTGTTGAACCCCATCTTCCCTCAAAAAATCCTCAAACTGGTTAGAAGTATACTCTCCACCATTGTCACTCCTTACTCTCTTGATTGGAGTTTCATGGAGTTTTTTGCTCCATGCTTTATATTGTCTAAAACAGTCCTCAGCCTCTGACTTGTTTTTCAAAAAATATACTCGGGAATACCGAGACCAATCATCAGTTATAGTCATCATAAATCTCTACCCCCCCGGTGAGGGCACTCTAGCCGGTCCCCAAATATCTGTGTGTACTAGATCTAGAAGTTTTTCTCCCTTGTAGGTGGCTGTTTTTGGAAAGGGTAATCTGTGTGCTTTACCTTGAGCACACCCACTACAATCACTTATATCATCACTCTCACTGAACTGAATCCCTTCCACCACTCCCATCTTTTTCATCTCTCTCAACTTATCTAGATTCACATGCCCAAGCCTCTTATGCCACATCATAATATCATGAACACCAGCATAATAAAGTTTCTTCGTTTCATTACTTAAGATCAGCCTAAACATCCCATGGCTACCTTTCTCAGCAATGAAATAGACATCCTCCTCAAAACTAGCAGTAAAGACTCCTTCCCTAGTGCTAGTGAAAAAACCCTTATCATCTAATACTGATGTAGAGATAAGGTTTTTGTTCAGCTCCGGAATAAACAATACATCGGAGAATGTTAATATGGATGTCTTTCCTCCTACTAACACTTTCAGATCTACCGATCCTACAAGAGTAGTGGTGACTATCCTCCCATCCCCGTACTCTACCTCTACGGTGGGAATCTTTCTTATCTTAGTGAACAGGTGTCTATCCTTACACATGTGCATTGAGGCACCTGAATCTATAATCCAGCCTGCTTCACCTTTCAATCCACCGTAAGCACATTTCTGCCTTCGTGGAATTTCAACCTTAGTTTTCGCCTCCAACTCCTCATCCAAAAGGAGCTCATCGTCCTCGTCCTCGGATTCCGCCTCAAGTACCTGTGTGACAAGGGCCTTTTTCTTTCCTCTCGGGGTACCACCGGTCTGCCCCTCCTTTAACCGAAGCTCGGTTAGCTTGGTGCACTCTGCCATATAGTGCCCCGGTTTCTTACAAAAATGACATAAACCTTTGGGAGCCCTTGGTTCGAACTCGCCAACCTGTTTTTTTCTGCTCCCTACCCCCATAGTTTCCGACTGGTTTCCGGGAATCCTTGTTCCTCCAATCGGTCGCTGTTGCCAAGGCTTGGCCACTCTTTCCTCCCCTTCGGATCTCAATCGTATTCTCTCGAACGAGAATCATCCCTACCACTAAGTTTCATATCCACCTTGAGTCCGGCAAGTCCTGCACACGGTTGACTATGTTCTCGAACTCATCATGTAACTTCATTAGTAAACAGTTAACTTTTTCTTTTTCACTAAAAACTTTACCCGCACTCTCTAGCTCCATGAAGAGTGTAGCAAGCTCATTGCAAAAATCCAACAATTTCCCCCTTTGTATACATACTCCTTAACTTTCTGATCAGCCAACTGTTGTTGCTGAATCGTACCACTTCGGTACATCTCTATGAGAGCCATCCAAAGATCGGATGCCCTCTCTACCTGCAAATGAGGACATGCAAGTCCTTGAGTGAGATGGCGTAGGATGAAGTGCTTTGCCGCCATATTGTTGAAGTCCCAGGTTTCAGTATCATTCTCCTCGTTCCTCGGAATAGGTGACATGAATGCTAAACCAGTTGCTATTGGTGTGGTCGCCTCCTTCTCCTTTCTTTTGTCCACCACCTCTCCTTCCTTTGTTTCCTCCGTTGAAGGTGAATCCTCTATCCCGGTGAATCTGCTTCCTTTAAACCGTGGAGGAATTCGAAGACTTGATGGACGCCCCAATCGTCCACTCACTATCCCCCAAAACCTTTTTTCGCATAGAGCTCCTATCATCATACTTTCCCAGTATATGAAGCCAGTTCCATTAAAGATTGGTACCCTAGAGGGTGGGCCCATAACCTGAAACTCTGAGACCTCCATAAGTCCTCAGAGTGGACAGCTTCCTAGAAGCCTCTAAGATAATCCTGACCCCTTTGTGTTTAAGCAAAAATAACTGCCACCCTGGAAGACAAAAACTCTGACCAACTTCACCCCTGTGAAGACAAGACTCCCCTGAGTCGATAGCAAAAAGAATCTCTGAATTTGCTCCCCTGAGCAGTAAGTTATGGAGGGTCAAAGTTGACCTTTTGTACAGAAGCTCTTTGGGAGAGGGGGTCCTATCTTCTAATTTTTCTAAGTCCTATCCCTCTCACAGACTCTATCTACTGATGTACGGAACCAATCAGAATTGAGTTCCGTACGCAAAAGTACAGCTGCCGGTGTACTTTATGTACGGACATTGTACGACATGGCCAAATGTCGACACATGTCAAATCCGGATTCGGTGCCATAATCTCCGGAGATTCCACAATCCAACGGAATTTCGCCACGCGTCATCCGATGTGGCGATGGCCACAAACCGCCGAAATCTTCCTCCGCGATCTCGGCGCTAATCCCGGCCGTCCGATTAAATTCGGCTTTAATCGTAGCCGTAATAAATACATGCGCGGTATTTGTTTCATTTACGAAACAAATGCGCGGTACTGATTTTTGTCCGTACCGTAAGTCGTACATTATATATTACTGGATCTATGTATCCCGTAATTCATTTCAGTTAAATGGTTTATCGCACGTATACATATTTAAATAAATATCAAACTATATGATACGTAACACTACCGCTAGACTAAACGGCTAAGGCTACCGGCTATTTCCTGCCTGCCGGCCGGTAGGTACAAGGATCAAATCCTGCCGCCGGCACATACATTTTAATTAAATATATAAACCCTAATATAAAATTCCCGTAAACCTCAGGATAGCCAAGGTAGCCATGGCTCTAGCTTCCTCTCCAATTTCTCAGTGACTGCGACAAGTTTGAGAGTTGGAGAGAGAAGTTAGAGATAGACTGCCTCGACTTCTATATTTCTTTTCAGACCTAGAAAATACTAATAAAACCATTAGTTTCTACAGACGTCACATCAATCGCCACGTGGCGCAATCACATTTGATTATGGCATCTCTAAGGATTCTAGGAACGAATCTAAAAATGACATGTGTCGACTTGTTGGCCATGTCGTACAATGACCCGTACAGAAAGTACACTGGCACCTGTACCTTTATGTACGATACACTATTATGATTGTTGCCATATTTTAGTAGATAGATTTTTAGAGAGAGATAAGACTCTGGATTTTTAATAGATTAGACCCTCTCTCCTAGAGAGCTTCTGTACAAAAGGTCAAATGTGACCCTTCATAACTTACTGCTCATGGGAGCAAATTCAGAGATTCTTTTTGCTATCGACTCAAGGGAGTCTTGCCTTTACATGGGTGAAGGTGGTCAGAGTTTTTGTCTGCCAGGGTGGCAGTTATTCTTGCTGGGACACAAAGGGGTCAGGGTTATCCTAGAGGCTTCGTGTAAGCTGCCTACTCTGAGGTCCTATGGAAGTCTCAGAGTCATTACTGATGTCAAAACCATTTTCCCCCAAATTTATCCTTAAATTAAGAGTTTCCACTAAGTTCTTCATGAAATCTACATCATCCAAACTCATATTTTTATCCATGATATTTACCCCATTTTTTGAACTTTCCTCCCATGAAATTCTTTCCACTATCACTTTCTATTTTTATTCCCAAAATACAATTCTCCTCCCCTAAACTTTAATCAAATATTCCTCTTTTCCCCTATCGTTTAGAGCCCCCTTTAGGTTTAATTATCCCCTTTCCTCGGAATCCATTGAAGTCTCCCTTTCTGTCCAGTTTTTTGTTTCCAAAATATCTATGAAACTATCCACAATATTTTGAACTCCTCCAAGTTTCCCCTCTCTCTTTAATTCCCTTATACCTCCAAAAGCACATTGGTGCTTTCGTGGAATTTCTGTGTGCTTTTCTTTGTTCCCTATACAACCGATGCGGAGAAGCTCCAAAATATCTTCCTCATCTTTCTCCTCTTCCCCTTATTCCTCCTCATCAACATTCGAACTTCAAATTTCTTCCAAACAAGGACACTCCTCCATATAGTGACTCGACTCCCTACAAAAGAAGTAAGACCCTTTTTTCAAAGCTCTCCTTTCTTTTCCTCTCCCTCTCTTTCCACCAAAGTTCTGATAAGGATTACCTTTGTCATTCTTCCTCTCATCACGCTTCCGCTCGCCACAGCTATTCGTTTCATCACGCTTCCGCTTGTCACCGCCGTTCCTCTCATTACGCTTCCGCCAGTCACCACCACTTGTCAGTGTATTCACCCTGTCACTTCCCCTACCAAGCTCCAAAGTTCTTTCCCTCACAAGAATTATCCCCATCGTAATGCTCTTAGTCAATGAGGAGCCATCTATTTCCTGCATGCGGTTAATGATGTTTTCGTACTCATCTAGGAGTTTTATGATTAGTGTGTTAACCTTTCTCTCCTTAGATTTTACATATCCCGCACTAGCAAGCTCAACATAAAACGCAGCAATATCATTGCAAAACTCTATCATGCTACCGCCTTTATAAACATATGCCTATATTTTCTGTTTTACTAACTGCTGCCTCTGTATAGTCTCACTCCTATAAATCTGAATTAGTGTTTCCCTAATTTCCGAAAACTTGGTTAGATTTAAAAGAGTGATAGCTATGGACTTAGACACATATCTAAGTATGAGATGTTTTGCTATAATGTTTTTATATTCCCATTTTTTTTGTCATTTTCTTCAGTGTTAGGTTCAGTTATAATCCTTAGAAGTGGAACCGTAACTGAGAGCCTAGCTCCCCTCACCATCGGTGTTTCTTTTCCTTTTTCCCCTTTTCCCACTTCAATGGCAATGTTTTTCCCTTCACCTTCGGTTGCATCTGAAATCCGGTTGGTTTTCTGAAAAAGCCCCAGATGAATCTCCGTAGTGAGTTCCACTAAAGCCCGGTGGCGGACAACTCACTTATCCTAAAACAATTCCTTGTAAGTGCTTTTCGAAAAGCAATCCCTCCATTGTAAACTCCAAATAAGTAAAGTCTGTTCCATCAAACATAGGCACCCTAGATGGTGGGCCCATAACCTAAAACTCTGAGACCTCCATTAGTCCTCAGAGTAGGCAACTCACAAGAAGCTTATCTAGATATTGTTGACTTCAAGTTGATTTAAAACCCAAATGATTGACCCCTTGACAATCAAAACCCTATTATAGCTTCACCCTTGTGAAATAAGCCTTTCTGTGTGATTAGTTCCACTTAGAATGCAAAGTTAAAATATGAGTTTTGGATAACATTTCCCACTTTAATTTCCCTTAGAAATGCAACCACCGTGGTAGGCGAAAAATTTGACCGACTACACCTGTGTGTAGCTTGGACTCTTCTTAGTCCGCAGCAAAAAAAATAACTGAAAATGGTCCATTGAGTGAGTTTTAATTAAATTGCAAAGTTTGCCTATTTATACAGATGCTTTCTCAAAGAGAGAGGTGACTACCTCCCCAAATTATTAAAAGTCCTAAAACCCCTCTCTAAGCTCCCTAATACTTAGGTACGATCTTATCGTAAGACTGTATCGTATAAGAAAGTACAGCTACCGTCGTACTTTCTGTACGATCCATGTACAACATCGCCATAATGTGACATTTGTTATATCTGGAATTATCATCTCGCGTTTCGGAGATCTCGCAATCCTCCTAGATCCTGCCGCGTGTCATCGGGAGTGGTGGTGCCCGAAAACGCTAAGTCGTCCACTCCGAAATCTCGGCTCGCACCACGGCCGTTCAATGAAGACCGACATTTAATATTGGCCGTAAAATAAAGTGTTGTTGCGTTAATTTCGTGCGGTCCGGAATTTGTGCAGTCTAACCCGTTTCCGTGTATAGTTTGTCCCCTAAGCAGTTAAACGAAATATATTAAGTCGTTCGCGTTTATATAATTAAACTTCCCCTGCTGTAACACTAATCCTAGACTATAGGATAAAGCTACCGGGAACAGTATTTTTGATGGACGTGAAGTACCATGATCAAATACTGGGTCGTCTAGACCTTTTTGGTACACCTACCAGAAACTACAGCCTGTCTCTCTTTTTGGGCAGCATGGGTAGCCATGGCTCTAGCTGTCTCTCCAACCTTCAGTGACTGCGACAAGTGTGGGGATTTGGATAGTGGAGCGAGAGGCAGGCTGCCTTTGCTGACTTCCTCTTATTAATTTTCCTTTATTCAGACCTAGAAAATACATACATTTCAACATAAAACTGGGTTTGTTAAACCTGAATCAAAGTAAACCTTTAACCGTCTCCAAACCGAACCGTTAAACAGCTAAACCGCTAAACCGTTCTATAACGGTTTAGCCCCCTATGGTTGTAAACATTGTTGGGTTTTAACTGGTAACCTTGAAAGCATATAAAGGGAATGATAGTTCGATCGTTTTATCTAATTTTAATTCAAGTTATAATATGACTTATTGGGAAGGGCAATTAACCTTATATTGTTGTTACTATAAATAACCTTATAAAATTGAGCTAAAATTGTTAAAGGCATTGTGCTCAACCATGTAATATTCATTAGCAAACAAATACATCATTTGGATATTAAATTTAAAGTAAGGATGTTTATGAAGAAATGACGCATATGTATGTCAGTAGACCTTGTATCGACAAAAACTTGCAAACACACAAAATATTAGTGGTTTTTAACACGATAGAAAAAATGAAAACCTACAAGTGAAAACTACTTGCGAAGTGTTGAAACGTCTACAAGCCATCGACAACATGATTATGGGTTATATAGCAAAGCCTTTACTGACTCACCATTAAAGTTCACGGTTCCCTCAAACACGGAAAATTTTGCTCACCAATGGATATAAAGTCGTGGAGGCCATTGTTTATTGACTTACGAATATCAATGCAATACTCCCCTACATTTTTTTAAAACGTACCAGTCTACTTAGGTTTTTGTATATAAACCGTCTAACCAATTAAATATACCGGTTAGGTTTTGTTCCGTGTTTGTGGATAAAAATTAATGTATGCATTGCTACGACTTGCTACTTTTTAAATATGTTTGGGGTTTCGTAAAAAAAAAAGGGAGCAAAGCTTTAGTTTGACTAATCGTTGTCTCCACCGAAAAGTGAATTTAGTATCACCATATTTTTTTATGATCGTTGAAAATCAATGTTAATAGTGAAAGAAAGGCATGTACAAATAACAACATCAAGATTATCTTCTGTTTGAATTGACGAAAAGTTGCAGCCTCATCCAAAAAATGAACCTGATACAACCGAATCCTCGTTGTTTATAAAAAACCTTAGATAAACGTGATAGAGAAGGATGTACACTTAACAACATTTATACCAATTTTACTTTACTTGCCTAAGCTTCCAAGGTTAAATGTGCATGTGCAAAAAGCTAGACGCGTTAAAGACACATACTCTTAAAAACCTTGAGTCATTTTTCGAGCATATGTAATAACGTAATGAACAATAGATGGTCGGTCGGGATTTGCTCTAAAGATTTTTTTGTCTTTCTTAGGTTGTGTCACCATATTCCACATGAATTTAGGATTTAACAATGTCATTTTATTAGTGGCATGAGTGAATTTCCAAAAAATATCCATCGTTCGAGAAATATTTTAAACCTAAGAAACATTGTATTTTTCTTTTTGTTAACACAAATATGGGACTTATGTTTATATAATAGAATGGGTGAAACCACTACTTATAGATGGTACTCCCAATTTTTGATGTGAGGAAATGTCCATTAGGGCTCCCCGAACTTAATTTTTTCATGACTTTGCATAATTGTTGAAATGGTTAACCTTCTTAAACCATTGTGTTGTTGACACATTGAGTGAATCTAGCCTCTTTGGTTCCACAACGGGGAATAAGAGAGAAAATATTTGCATTCAACAAAAAAAACAATATAATTAAGTCCACAGAATAAAGGGCAATACATTATATCCACTAACCCTTTAAAACAAAACCAATAAAATGTTGTTTTTTGTAAACGTTTATCGTTCAAAATAAGCGCTGCTAGGTTTTGAAGCCTAAATGATGCGGAAATCAAATAGTGTACATGTGTTGACTCGCATAATTTATGCCACTTTTATATATCAAAAGCGGAAGAGAAGCTTGGGACTCTTGATCCTTAAAATGGCTATCTGTTATAAAGATGACACCCTACGAGTGCAATCAACACTGTCAAGTAGAGTTCCAATAAGGGTTTTTTTCGCGAGGATATTTTCAATTATAGTTGAAACATGTCGTGAACGCTCAACAAGATTTTGCGTGGCTTTAATGCCCCCCGCCAGTATTTGTCACTTTTTTGGGTATATGTTGCTTACGTAGCAGTCTTGAAACAATCAATCATTTTTATGACTATTGAGTAATTACCTATTTAGTTTTAGATTGACCTCATCATTTTTTTTTGAGTCTGTCAAAATAATTAATAGCTAAAAATGGGATCTCTATTTATGGGAGCTTTAAACCATTCTAACACCTAGGTGAAAACCTTACGCGCATCTTAACGTGTCTCCCCCCTCCCCCCCCATCCCTCCCTCCCTCCTTCCCCCCCCTCCCTCCCCTCCCTTCCCCTTCCTTCCCCTCCCCTCCCCTCCCCTCGCTCCCCTCCCCTCATTTGTTTTTGGTTTCACGTTTAGGGTTTGAGAGTTATGTTTTTTTCCGAAGCCTCGATATAATTCCTCGATATACTCTGGAAGCTGAAAAAAAAACGATGTGAAGAATCGCCTCGCATCGTTTCGTTTTTGTCATATCACATTCTTAGCGACTTGCACGGTACCGTGTGTCAGAGGTCGCAAACTGTCAACCAAAACCGTGATTGACCGTTAACCGACCGCCCGCGCCGGATCCGTAACGGATTCGGTTGCCAAATTTTGGGGGCCGGGCGGTTGCGGTCGGTTGATTCACCGGTAAAAAAAAAGTCGGTTACGGTCGGTTTACTAAAAAACCAAAAAAAATGAGAATTTTGTATTGTCCATACAATCCAACATTATTGTATTTTGTACTCTTTGGTATCGTGGAGGTACGTGACATCATGATTAGCGTCGCAAATTTGACACGGTAGTAACACTATTCATTTCGCAAATCTTAGGGAACGCGACAAATCGTAATTATTGGCTTATTTATACGTCGCACATTATTGCAAAGTACATTAACGCTAATAACAACGAGCGTTGTAATTTTGTACTTTTTCGGTTACGGGCGGGCACGGTTAGTCGCAAGAAATCGAGTTTCGGTTAGCTTTTATTTTTCGTAAACGCCGGTCGGTTAACGGTTAACAATTTTGGAGCGTGACATAACCCGGTCGGGCGTCGGTTACTCAGATTTTGAAAAAAAAAACGGTCTGTTTCGGTTATGTAAAATTTTGACTTTTGCGACCTCTGCCGTTTGTATATCAATAATATCGGCAGGCCACAACGTAGCGCGTGTTAGTCCGTACGTACCGGCTGAACGCGTATACCGGTGCAATTCAGAGCTATATTTTTTTTCCGAAATATATACTTTTAGGTACCAATAGCAGAAGCGTGTGTTCTGGACAGTGGACAGCAGGACTGCAGGACTACAGTACAATTTCAGTACAGTATAGTACTGTACTTGTAGGTTGCGTCATTACCGTACATTATCTGACATACTGCATGTGGATACTGCATACCGTAGGACACGCCTACGTTCCAATTTCCAGGCCGATTCACTTTCCAGCGAAATTTCATTTCTACACCTGTTTGTTTGCAATTCGTGTGACCTTTCTATCCTATTTGCTGACCGACAAAGAAACGGTTGACATTTCTTTGTAGACATTCAAAAGGCCGTACTTTTCGATCCCTGACATCCTTCTCCGCCGACCTACTCAAAGCTCAGAATTGTCCGCGTAGGCTATTATTGTACTATTTTGTACCATCCTCGGAACTACAGTAGACTAGTACTGTAGAGTACCAGCCGTGCGCACTGCACAATCCGCTTACTCAATACGTACAATACGCCATTAAAGTATAGTACGATTCTGTACGGCCAACTGTCTGCCATGCCCCTCACCTTCTCCTCCAGTTCCTCTGCAAAGCGCCATTCCCTCAGCTCCTTCGCACGTGCGGCAACTGCGGTCGGCGCCATGGCTACGTCCTCGTAAGTTTCTTTACCGGCTTATTCACACTCTTTGTGGAATTCCTAGAAGTCGTCGTCCATGCAGCCGTAGCTGGTTCTTTGTGAACTGTTTTGTCGTATCTTTCACTGTAGAATGATTTATGTACGGTTTAACTATGTACGGATCTTACTCTGTACGGAACCATGCAGGTGGTTTACGTGGCGTACGACATCGAAGAATAATAGTAGCCAGGCAGGTCGTACGGAAAGTACGGACGAAGACGTTGGGAAGCTTCCGCGATTTGCGGCCTATGCGTCGAACGAAGAAAGCGGATCGGACGGAAGGCCGCAATACGCGGCGCCACTTGCGGTTGAGGAAGTGCGTACTGAGCGGGACTTTGTACGGCTGTATTTCTTTGTCGTTTGTATGTTTATTTTTTTTATTTGTCCTTTTGTTCGGTGATTTGTTTATTCTGTTCTTCTCGTGTGTTATGTGTTTCATTTTTTTTTTTTTTTTTCACTATTTGCATCTTTGGATTTTTCTGAGTCAAGATTTTTTTTTTATGGTTTGCGCAGCAGTATTTGAATCAATCAATTTTGTTTTTATTTTTTTAGACTGTTTAAATGTTTATCCGTACACTTTTCAGATTTCTTCGTTTCTACAGTATTTTTTTTTTTTTTGAAACTGAATTTTTCCTAAGTGTGATTCTAAGTGGAAGGCTGTTTAAGTTTTCGAATGTTTTTCAATCCATAAAACGTAAATCAAAATCAAAACCAATTGCTTTACTTAAAAAAAAATTGACATTGTCCCAGGGTTGTCAAAATTAGGCCTATGATTAATATTTTGTTAAAATTTCATTTCTGTTAAAACTTGGGTCAAGGCTCCCAGTTAACCTTAGGGTTAGGGCTAGGGTTAGGGCTAAGGTTTGGGTGTAGTTTTGGGTTAGGCTAATTAAGGCCAACTTTAATTGCCAATTCAAGAAAATGGTTGATTAAAAAGTTAAGGCAAATCAAAGTTAAGGCTAATTAAGCATTGTTTACTTACATTTTATTTTGTATGGAAATTGAATGCGTGTAGACAGTGCATTTGACTTCAAATTCATAAATAATGTGGATATCGCATGGGTCTGGGTAATTGTTATCAACAAAACTACCATGACTAGTGTGGACATTGTATAAGCTCGGACATTGTTATGATCATGGATACCATAATTAGTGTGAACATGGAATGATTGCGGAGATCATTATCATCTTGTTTGGACATTGGATGTATTGTCATTGTTATCATACCATAATCAGTGTGGACACTGCATGAATTTGGATATTGTTATTGTCGCGGATGCATCATAATGCGAGTTTGAATATTGTTATCAGAAAGAATACTGTAACTAGTGTGGACAATGCATAGGTTTCGACATTGTTATTATCATGCATATTTTAATTTGTGTTGATATGGCATGTGTGGGCATTGTTATGAACAAGGATACCCTAATTAGTACGGACATTGCATGTATCGACATTGTTGTAGTCAAAAATACCATTATTAGTGTGAATGCTGCATCGATTTGGATACTGTTCTGTAGTAGTGTGGATATTGTTGTTTCAAAGGATACCATAAAAAGCGTGGACATTGCATGAGTTTTGACACATTAGAGGTCTCATAATTTGTATGGACATTTTCTGAGTCTTGACATATGCGGCATTCACACTAAACTTCCATGAAAATTAACATATGAAATAACATGATAATAAGATGATCCGTACCATTCAACATGGATAAAACCAAAATGCGTGGTTGGAATGGTTAGTTCTGGCAATTTTGGAATGTTGCGGCAGTCGTTTTCAGCGTCCTATGCGCCAAAATTTGCCAATGGCAATTTTTTTATGGTTTCCAAATTGTGAATGCAAATACACAAACTTGAAAGGAAAAAAAAAAGATATCCAAAAATACCACCCGCATAATAGCGCTTGTGTGGCACTATGGTGTAATAAGAATACGACTACATAGTTACATCCCGAACAATTTGTACTGATTATTTGGTCATTCTGACGTTTTAGATGGATGTCATATGATGTCAAGAGTCAGATTGAACAAAAATGCTGTGCATGGTTTTCTATTGTTATTTTTTCATGGTCAGTTTGAATGCCTCAATTGTTGTCATTAAAGTATGGGCATTGCTTGAAGTTGGTTGTTTTCACTCGGATTTTTAGGTTTAAATTAGGTCCATGTTAGTATTGGTACTTGTTATGATTGATGTACTGCCCACTGCAATTAGTTCAACCGCTAGAAAATTATCATGGATGGAAAACAAGTAGTGGACCCCCCGAAATCGTGTATGCAGGCACCTTTCAATTTAGTTTAGCAATTATGTGGTTGTTTAGGGTCCGGATCACAGAAAAACGATGTAAAATATTCGTGTAGTGTTGACATAAAATGGACATTTTTATTGACATTTTTGTACTCTTTTTCACGTCGATAACTTCAATTTCGAACATTTTGTTATGTGTCCTCTTTTGTCCTTTTTAAACATTCCTTACTGTGAATTCTATAGTGATATTTGTTTCACATTTTTTATCATTTTTTCCATGAGTTTCCAGCCACCTTCTTTGCAGTTTTTGACTTTTCGTCGGAGTTTTTATTTGCAGACTAAAAAGGATCTAGAGATGGCTATAGAGGAGGCGGTCGCTCGAGAAGACCTTACGACCGACTTAACGATTAAGGCCTTTTCTGCAAAACAAGCAGGTATAATGTTTTTAGGGTTTTAATTAGGGTTTCAGTGTGGATTGATTAAAAACTGCTAGAGAGTAGGGAGGGGGAAAACAACTGTTATATGGTTCCACATTTTTTGGATCTTGACATTTGAAATAGGAATAAATAAGTGTCTATAACAATCCCACCTCTCACCACTTTTAGTGTGGTTTGTGTTAAATATTATTTTTATCATGTATTTCTACTTATTATGCTAAATTACAAAATCTGGTATAGTTTTCCTAATTCAGCTTTTTCTGCGATTGTACTTTTCCACAATTCCACTTTTTTATAAACGTTTATTTCTGAGTCTTAGTTCTGAATGAACCCTTTATATATAGTTATATATTTGTGTATTTATATATGTATATATATATTATATATATGTATATATATATGTATATATATATTTATATATGTATATTACTTCTGTACATATACATTTCTAGTTCAGTTTTACTAAGTGAAACGTGATACGGTAAGATAAACTTTGAACAAAAGTCGATGTGAAAATTGTATAATATGGCCACAGAAAGGAAATGATGTTTCTCATGTCTTCTTGAGGATTATACTCCTTTAAAGATGGAAGTTTCTTTTTCACTTCTTCTACCTTTGCCTGTGTCCTCCTTCCTTATCTCCTTTTCCTTATGTCTCTTTCTTTGTCCTTCTTGTTCTTCCGTTTTTTCTTCTCCTTTCCCTTTCTTGCACCTCACTCTGTCCGCGTCCCCTCTCCTTCTTCTTCTCCTCCTTTTTGCTTCTCCTTCTTCTCATTTCCTGCCCCTCTCCTCTTTTTTTCTTTCCCACTCCATGTGTCCTTCGCCCTCGCCTTTTATTATGTACTATTTTCCATGCCTCTCCCTTTTTTTTCTCCTTCTTGTTTTTCACTTCTCCCTTCTCTTCCTCCTGCCCTCCCTTTCGTTTCCCTCATTTCCATTCATTTTTTCCTTCTCATACTCTTCCCGCCTTTCCTGCCTGTCCCCTTCTCACTCCTTCTCCTCTGCCTCTTCCTGTCCTCCTCCTCCTCCTCCTCCTCCTCCCCCTTTTCCTCCTCCTGTCCTTTCTTTTGTCCTTCTTCACCTCTTCTCTTCCTCCTTTTCGTTTTGTGTTCTTCTTCTTCTTCCCCTCCTCCGCCTCCTCCTCCTCCTCCTGTCCTTTTTTTTTGTCCTTCTTCACCTCTTCTCTTCCTCCTTTTTGTTTTGTGTTCTTCTTCTCCTCTCCCTCTCCCTCCTCCTCCCTCCCTCCCTCCAGACGTTGAGTCCAATTCCATTTCCACCTCCTCAGAAATTGCCGTAAAAGCCGCCGAAGATGCCGCATTCGCTGCCGCAAACGCTCGACGAAACGTAAAAAAAATTGCCGCGAGCTTCGAAACGAGCGAATCGAAACCGATTTTTAGCAACAATAACAACAACAATAACAACAACAATACCAATAACAATAGTAACAATAGTAACAATAACGGTAACGATGTCGGGAACAGTAACTTGAACGGAAACAGTGGTAGTAATAAGGGCGGAGGAGCAGGAGGAGGAGGAGGAGGACCGAAATGGAAAACTGGGTCAGGCTCAAGTGAGTATTTAAAAGAGGCGAGTTCGTCAGAAAATCTCGGGGGGATTGATAATGGGGGAAATCGTTTACGAGGAGGAGGGAGTGAAGACAATTTGTTGGTGGACGGACTGTATTTTAAGAAAATACCCATAAAGGAAATTGAGACTTTGGCGCCTCCTTCCCAAGTAAGAGTGGAAATTCCAGAAGAGACAAATTTTGGAGCAACTTCTTCTAACACGAGTTCGGGAAATTTGGGAAATTTGGGAAATTTGGGACATATTTCTACTCAGGATGTTGTACAGACTCCATTGTATCCTCCAGTCCACACTAATGGTCAACCAGTTTCGTCAAGGAGAGGACCAGTGGGCAATAGTAGTGGGGAAGGGAGTGGGAACGGTGGTACTGAAACAAGCACCGTAGTTATAACTGCAGAAGAGGCTGCTGTGGATCCATTACTAGAGCCATTACTCTCAGGTAATCTCTCTTTCGCTCTCTCTCTCTCTCTCGATTTCTCTCTGGTTCTCTCTATCTCTCTCTCTCGCTGTTGCTGTCTCTGTCTTTCGCTCTCTCTCTGCCTCTGTCTCTCTCTTACTCTCCCCTTGTCTCTTTCCTTCCGTATTTGTCTGTCTCTGTTTCTTCTTATCTCTCTCTTCTTCTCTCTTCCCTCGTGCTCTTCCTGGTTTATCTTCCTCTTTCCTGCTCTCTCCTCTGTTTAAACCAAAAGCCCACGCTTTTTACTGTTTTTAGTTGGATGAACATTAAATATGTTGTTTGAAATGATACTTTGTTTTGCAATTTTATGTAATAAAGGACTTTGACCCTTGAAGTTTTGCTTTAACGTTTTATTCAATTATTTAAACACACTAGATTTGAAAATAAAATCATCAAAACCAAAAGTATGAAACAAAAAATCATCTACTAAAATCAGTTGGAAAAACAAAAAGCCAGTACAAAATTATGACAAAAAAACAGTCACAGTGTTGTTTTGTCGTATGTTAAGGTGGGATTCTAAATTTTCTTAACTCTCTCTGTCTTGTTAACTCGTTTTAATAATATATTTGCTCTGTTTTTTTATTTATTTAGGGGCTAGAATCGAATTTAGTCGCTGGAAAAATTTTATCGGATGGGGAGAGCAAATGGCTGGAGAGAGTGTTCTCGACGACATTCGTTTGTCTTCCCTTGACATTTTTCGAGGGCTTGCTATTGCTGTAAGAACTCTCTCTCTCTCTCTCCCTCTCTCTCTCTCTCTCTATTTCTCGCTCTTTCTCTCTCTGTCTATCTTTCTCTCACTCTCTACACCATTGTTTGAATCTGTAAGTCTCTTTGTAATTCAAGAGCTTCTCTCTCTCTCCCACGTTGTCTCTCTCCTTCTCTCTTACCTTGTCTATTTCCCTGTTTCTTCTCTCTCTCCCTCTCGTCTCGAAAAAAAAAACATACTAATGGGAAGTCTCAAAAATCTGTAAAAAAAAAAAAACTATAAGAAGGCTCAAAAAACTTCTCAGAAAGGATGATAAGAAGTTTCAAAAGTCTTTTTAAAATGTTAAAAAAAGAATGCTTTAAAAAGAGTCTCATAGGAAGGAGTGAGAGATATAGGAAAAGGATAGGGGAGAGAGGGAGGGGGAGAGGGAGAAGGAATGAAGGTGGAGAGGAAGAGGGAGGAAACTAGTTAATTTCATCAGTGAGGATGGTTTTTTTTTGGGTATAAACTTCGTTGAGGATTTCAGATTTCATTTTCCTTTCCTCAATTATTGGGAGAGGGAGAGGGAGAGGGAGAGGGAGAGAAAGGGCGAGAGAGAGGGCGAGGGAGAGGGTGAGGGAGAGGGAGAGGAAGAATATGGAGAAAAGAGGTAAATTCATCGGTGAGAATGGGCGTAAAGGACTACATGGTTATTCTTTTTCTTAAAAAAAAAAAATTGGTTATCTGTTCTTTTTTGAGAATGGGTTCTTCATAATTGAGAAATTTGTTCCTTTTTTGTTTTGTTTTTTTTAGGGTATGATTCTCGTCGCGGATTCGGGATCCCATTTTCCTTTCCTCAATTATTCTCCTTGGGAAGGACTCTCTTTTGGGGATTGTATGGATCCATTTTTTCTTTTTATTGTTGGTGTGGCGGTTGCGATTTCATTTAAGGTTAATTTGTTTCCTCTTTTTCCCCGTTTCGTTACTTTTTTTGTTTTGTGTTTTTATGTTTTTTTTTCAGTTTTTCTTTACAGTGTCTGTTTTGTTTATTTTTGGTTTTTGGCTTTTTCAAACTTTTTTAGCCTCGGAAAACGGCAACCCTAAAACGGGCTAAAAAAAGTCCTAAAAAACCTAATATATTGTTGAAATCGAATTTTGATTAGTGTAAGAAAGATGAATTGAATTGAAGGAAAGAAGAAAAGAAGAATAGAAGAAGAGAAGAAAAGAAGAAAAGAAGGAAAGAAGAAAAGAAGAAAAGTACAAAAGAAGAAAAGAAAAGAAGAAAAGAAGAAAAGAAAAAAAGAAAGAAGAAAAGAAGGTTCAGAGGTTCAGAAGTTTTTTTTTTTGGATTCTTGACTCGGTTCAGGCTACAGTTAATTATTGTTTGTAACTGGATTATTGTGGATTCGAGTTAAATTGTTGTTAAAATGAAGTTAAATTTTGTCAAACCAAGTCAAGGATATTTATTTGTTCCTTCGATGAAATGTATTTTATTTAAAATGGTTGGCGAAACAGAGACACAATATATACTCATGTATACACTCATACATATGTATATATGACTAGAAAAATAACATATACACATGTAAATACATAATTCTTATCTCTGTATATATATATCTATATATATATACATATATGTGTGTATACAAATTTGTTAAGAAGCAAAAATCAATGTGATTTGAGACTAAATTTAAAAAAACGAAATTTATAGCATGTTTTGAGAAACGGGAAAGCAAAAATAATAAAATAAAATAAAATGTGGGACAATTTATAATGGGAAGTAGGGGAATACAGTCATTGTATTGATCCACATTAATAATTTTAGTTTGTCGTTTTAACCACCAAAATGTACCGTGTAAAGAAATATATATGTATATATATATATATATATATATATATATATATATATATATAAACATATACGAGGAGATGTACACACATTTTAAGCTTTGTGTAAGGTTCAGGTTTCTAGGTTTTACTTTTCAGATTTGAATTTTACATTCGGGTTTCCATATTCCGTTTTTCTATGTTTTGGTTTTATTTTTTCTTAACATATAATTTTTTTAATGCAGAGGGTTCCTAGCAAAAGACAAGCTTTGTCTAAAATAATCGCAAGAACTGCAAAAATTTTTATTGTTGGACTTTTCATTCAAGGTAAGAAAAATTGACATTTTTTTTTTAAGTTCGAAGGAATATTTGATTACATTTTGTATATTAAAGGAAGGAATTTTAAGGGATACTTGCTGACGTTTTTAAGCTTTTAAGAAATAATCGTTTTTTTTTTTTTTTGACTTATTCATAAGGTTTTGTTGATTATCAAAAATAATTGATAAAGTTTTGCGGTTTAAAGGACAAAACCTATGTAAGATCAAATTTAAGATAATTGATCACATTTTGTGATTTTAAGGAATAATTGATCGAATTTTGTGATGTTAAGGAATAATTGTTATTTGTTTTTGTTAATTTAAGGATTGGCTGTTCAAATTATTGATCAAATTTTGTATTTTGTCATTGCGGCAGGGTAGTTTTGTCTTTTTGTGGATCTAATTCAAATTTTTCAAAAATTTCAGATGTTTTGTTTTGGTCTTTTACTTGTTTGTTTTTTCTAAGAAAAACGGAAATTAACGCATGTTTTTATTATGTTTATACATATATCTTTATATATGTTCTTTATCATATATGTAAATAATATATATATGTATTTGTATGTGGAAATTGCGATTTTTTGAATGAAGTGATTTTTTTCAAAATTATGGAGGAAAATCCAGAGGTCCACTTTTTTCATCTTGTTTTTATTTTTCTTTTTTGCGTTGGGACGTTTTTCGATTTGGATTCATTGTGTTTCACGACTCTTCTTATTTCTATTTTTATTATTCCTATTTTTTTTTCGTCCCTTTTTTTGGTGTTTCCGAGACGATTTCTGGATTTTGATTCACCGTACGTCAAACTTCCTCTTATTTATTTGTTTATTTAATTATCATTTTTATTTGATTTTTTTTTGTATTTTTAGGAGGATATTTCCATGGACCCACAAGTTTGTCTTTTGGAGTCGATTTAACAAATTTGCGATATAGTGGAATTCTTCAGGTCTATTTTTCCCTCTTTTTACCCTTTTTCTTGAAAGGAGAGGGGATCTATCTTTTCTCTCTCCTCCCCCCCTCCCTCTCTCTCTCTCTCTCTCTCTCTCTCTCTCTCTCTCTCTCTCTCTCTCTCTCTCTCTCTCTCTCTCTCTCTCTCTCTCTCTCTCTCTCTCTCTCTCTCTCTCTTCTCTTGTTCATATATTCTTTTTTCTTGTCGATAAGTCTGTGTGTCGTTCAAGTGATTGCCTCTGCATGCCTCTCTCCCACCTTGTCCCTCTCCTTCTCTCTCACATTACCTTTCTCCTTTTCTCTCTTCCCCTCTCTCTCTCTCTCTCTCTCTCTCTCTCTCTCCCCCCCCCCCCGCCCCCTGCTGGTGCATTTCTCCCAATAAATCTTCTGTGGGTTTGGGAAGTTTGAATTTTAATGAAGGTTTAAATTCTCTGCTCTACCTCCTCTGCCTCCTCCCTCCTCTCTCCTCGTCAAAGTCTGATCTTTCTATCCCTCTCCCTCTCCTTCTCCCTCTCCCTCTCCCTGTCCGTCTAGACTAGCAGACTGAATTACCGAAATCCTAGATACTGGAACAGTATGTAATTCTAGATTTCGGTATTCTAAAATATTACTAGTTGTCTGAATATAGAATACTTCTATCAAAGCCTGAACTTCCAACATCGACCTCTCTCTCCCTCCATTAAGTTGTTTTCTCTCTCTCCCTCTTTCTCCCCTAAATTATGTTTCCTCTCTCTTTTCTTCCTCTCCCTCCACTTTTTTTTTCTCTCCCTTCCCTTCTGGTGTGTCCAGCGAATCGCTATCTCCTTCCTTGTTGTCTCTCTCTGCGAAGTGGCGGTTATGAAACGATATCGGGACACTCCCCCGGAAGGATTTTTTCAACTCATTTTCCGATTTATGTTACATTGGTAGATCTCTCTTTCTCTCTCTCTCTCTCTCCCTCTCCCTCTCTCTCGTTCGCCCTCTCTCTCGTTCGCCCTCTCTCTCGTTCGCCCTCTCTCTCGTTCGCCCTCTCTCTCGTTCGCCTTCTCTCTTTCGCTCTCTCCTTCCTTCCCTCCCTTTTTTGCACTCCCCCGATTTTCAACCCATTTTTCTTTTTTATGTCTCTCTCTCTCTCTCTCTCTCTCTTCCTCTCTCTCCCTTCTCCGCCCCTTTTTCTCTCTCACTGTTTCTCTCTCTTTCTCTGCCTATCTCTTCTCCCCTCCCTCCTGTTGTTTTTTTTTCTTTTTCTTGAACGAATTCCATCTTTTGTATATATATATGCAGGTGTACATATACATCTCTGTGTATGTGTATGTATATACTTTTCTGTGTATATATATTGTGTATGTGTCGATATATATACACACAGACAGGTATATATATGTATATATAAGTATATATAATAAAGATATATGTATATAGGTGTGAAACAATAGAAAGCTGAAAACTGGTTTTCCATATATGTACGTGTGTGTGTATATATCAGTGTTGTGTATCAGTAAGGTTTTGCTGTTAACCGATATGTCCCTTTTTCTGGCTTACCGATAATCGATACATTGGCACGATATACTGGTACCGCTGTTATTGCGATAAAAAACAGATAATATCGGTTTTTCATCGCGATAACAGCGGTACAGATAACTATCGGCGAAAATTGTACGGTCTATTGCTGTACAGAGAGCTGTCCGTACTGAACTCCCGTTATATGGAGTACGGAACAGATTGTCATACGTGGCATGCCACGCTACATACAGTCAGTAATATAATACAGCATGTTATAAAGTTCTATTATGTAGCGTACTATATTTTTTTCTACTTATCGCCGATAAGGAATTTGTTGGTCTCGGAGCGATATATCGGGACCCCTCACCATTCGATAACTGATCTCTATCGGTATCGGTTTTATTGCGATAAGTTTCTTGCCGATGCACAACACTAATATATATGCAGGGTTGTGGCTACAACATTTGCAGCAAAAGGAAGACGGAATAAAAACTGAAAAGTGAAACCAAAAACTCAACAAACCCTGAAAGTGAAAACGGATAAATTGAAGATGAAACTGAAAACTTGTTTTCTATGCAGGGGAGTGGCTGTTTTACTTCTTCTGCTCTATTTGGGTCTCACTTACCTCCTCTATGTTTCCGATTGGTCATTTGTACCCTTCGAACCGACCAACCAGTTGGGCCCATTTATTCGATATTCGCAGCCTATTACAGCCAACCAAACTCTCAGAGTGAGTCCTTCCCTTCCTCTCCCTCTTACCTCTTTTTCCTCCCTCTTTTTCATCCCTCTTTTTCCTCCCCCCTTTTTCTCCTCCTCCTACTCTTCCTCCTCTCTTTCTGCTCCTCCTTGTCCATCTCCTTCTTCTCCTCCTCTCCTACCTTTCCTCCTCCTCCTCCCCTTCTCCACCTCCTCCTCCCCCTCTCTCTCCTCCTTCCCCTACCCGCCGCCTCCCTCTTGACTCTCTTTCTTTTCTTTTTCTCCTCCTCCTCCCTCTCCTTCCTCTCCTAATGAAATTTTCAGAGAAATGCTCGTTCCATAATTAATTTGTTAACTTATTCGTTCGCTCATTTGTTCTTATTATTCTTTTGTTTATTTTTATTTTGGGGTCTTTCAGTTAAAGTGTCATTCTATAATCAGTTTATCAACTTATTCACATTTAATTGTTCTTCTTAGTATCTTATTCTTTTATTTTTTTTTGCATTTAGGTTTCGTGTAACGGAACGGGAGATTTAAGTCCAGCATGTAACGCCGCCGGATTTATTGATCGAACGGTTTTTGGTTTAAATCACCTGTCACGTCACCCGACTTACCAATATTCTGAGGTAGGAACCTTTAAAGAAAATCAAAAAAACGTCAAAAAACTGAAGAGAACCGTTTAAATATTTAAGAAAAACGCTAAAATCACTAGGTAAAATTTTGAAATCAAATCATTTATAAAAACGTTGAAATCATTGGGAAAAACGTTGAAATCACTATGAAAAACGTTTAAATCATTGCAGAAAAAGAAGAACGTTAAGTCCAGATGAAGAAAACCATAAATTAACCGTAAGCTATCATAGAAAGCTTTAATTTTATTAAGAAAAATGTAAATTAGACCAAGAAATTATGAATTAACCATAAAGTAGCCAAGAGAATCCTAAATTGACTAAGGAAAACGCTTATTTAAACTGAGAATACCAGAAAGTAACTTAGGAAACCTTACCCCAATAAGAAAAACGTTAAATTAGACCAAGAAATCCATAAATTCATCATAAATAATCTTAGAAAATCTTAAATTCATCAAGAAAGAAATCACTTACGTGGCCTAGAAAATGATAACCTAAAAATACCTTAAGCCACACTGTGTATTGCTATTAGCGTAATGTTTTTTTCTCCACTTCAATCAAAATTTCTCCATGCACATTTGTTGGATTGTTAACTTGACGGTTTTGTTTGAAAGGTAAGATTCTCATCTTCCCATTGGCGATCTCCAATTGAAATCTGATAAGTGTGCATGGTGAAAAGATGATTAAAGTGACAAAAACATTAAGGCTAATAGCAATACATGGTGTAGCTTACGGTACTTTGGTGGTGTAGTTTGGAAATTCTAGAAAATGCTTAATTGATCTATTTAAGATGTCTAATATAGAAAGTGTCCAATTAATTTATTGAAGGTTGTCTTTGTATACAAAAGGTTAAATTAATCTATTGAAGATGTCTAATATAGAAAATGTTGAATTGATTTATTGAAGATGTTTCATATTGAAAATGCTAAATTGATCTATTGAAGATGTCTGATATAGAAAATATTAAATTGACCTATTGAAGATGTTTTACATTGAAAATGTTAAATTGATCTATTAAAGATGTCTAATTAGCCCAGAAAACCGGTAATTCACTTAAGGAAAACGTTTTCTTAGACCTTAGTAACCATTAAATAAACATAAAAAGCATGTTAATCATGTCGTATCTGAAAAGACGTTAGAACTTAAGTTTACGTTAAGCCAATGTAAAAAGAACCAATTTACAAATCCTTAAAATTACTCAAAATTTTGCTGAAAATTTCGTAAATCTTTAACTAATATCTCAAATTAAGCAGAAGAAATGATTATCGTAATTATTATTACTTTTCCAGCACTGTTGTATTTACGCCCTTTTTTGTTATGACTATCATAATTATTAACTTTCCAGGGTTGTAGTATTTACTCCCTCCCTCCCTCCCTCCTTCCCTCCCTCCACTATAATTATTTCCTTTCCAAGATTATAGTATTTACGCCCCTTTTTTCTTATGATTTTTTATCCTCCTCCCTCCCTCCCTCCCTCCCTCTTTATTATAATTATTATTTTTACAGGACTGTAGTATAAATGCCCCTTTTTTGGGGCCCCTCCCTCAAAATGCTCCCTACTGGTGCCAGGCGCCCTTTGACAGCGACGGGATTCTCAGGTAATAGAGGGGGAGAGGGAGAGAGGGAGAGGGAGAGGAAGAGGGGGAGGGGGAGGGAGAGGGAGAGGGAGGGAGGGAGAGGGAGAGGGTGCCAGGCGCCTTTCGACAGGACGGGATTCTCAGGTAATAGAGGGAGAGGGGAGGGAAAGGGAGAGGGAGAGGGGGGGGAAGGGAGAGGGAGAGGGAGAGAGTTACATCATTTATCAGTATCCTACGAGACAAAAAAGTGATGTAGTGAGTTCCTTACATCATCTATTGGGATGGCAAATGCGATTCCTTCAGCATCATTACGGATGGCAGTTATTACACCGACTACCTGCAATTTCCATTTTCTTTCCTCTTTA